>WBND01001533.1:41740-91446 GCA_013398595.1 Tychaedon coryphoeus
GCTGGGTTTGTTGGGATGTGTGCAGGGCAGGGGTTTGCTGTGTCTGTGCCCATCAGAGCTGTGTGCTACCAGCAGAGAGAGAGCACCTGCACATCTGCAGCACCAAACAGCCTCCAGGAGAGCCAAGGGGAGCAGTTCCCAACAGAGAGTCTCTCCCAGGGCGAGGCAACTGAGCCAGGATCCCACCATGCATCACTTTGTGATGTTCCACAGCTGGATGGTTTCTTTAAAGCTTTGCATATTCTCTTTACAGTCACAAATAATACCTTGGGTTCAGCATTCGTTCAGGTTTCTGTAGCTTTGTAAAGATGTTTCATTTTTGAGATACTCAATAAGGCGAGAGGAGGATTTGCAGGCAGAAAAGATGAGGGTGGTTTTTTTTAGGGAGGAGCTTTTTAATGTTTTTAGCCTTGGGCTATGAAGTGCTGGAAGTGCTACAGAATTCTTTTTATTTTTACTTATTTTTATCTGTGCGCCAGGCACTCGTCCATGCTCTCTGCCCTGCCAAAAAGGCTTCAGCATTAATGTGACAGACCACCCTGCCCGTGGGTGAGGTGTGTAATTCTTTCTTGGAGCAGAGATCTCGAGCAGAGGCTGCTTGTTATGTCGAAGTGCATGTGGTTTTCTCACACGAGTTACTTGGCAGTCCAGAGAAAATATTAAACTCCACTTAACTTGGAAAGACCAGGAGGTCTTAAATGCATAGTAAAGAATGTCTGCATTTCATTTTTTCTTCTCCATCTCTTATGGAAAGTCTTGGCAATGGTGAAGAGAGATCTTCCCTCACTCTGAAGTACATCCCTGTGTTTCAGTGTTCTAACCTGTCTGGGTCAGAAATGGCTGCTGCCATTTGTGTAAGAATTTATTATTTTTTTCCCCATGGTTGCCTATTGTATTTATAAATAGAAATTAAAATGACTGGTATTAAGAAGCAACTAAACTCCCAAATCCAATGTTTGGTCCTGGGAACTACTGGGAAAGTCTGTTCTCCATTTTTGCAGGTGGCCCTTGGGCCTGCTTGTGCCACACAATTTTCAAAAATATGTTTTTCACGTTAGAAGTATGAATATTTTTCAGCATCAGTATTAGTATTTGTTACCATGAGAGGACAATTTTTTCATTTAGTAGCTTTCATTAAAGGTCATAAATTAAAGTTTTTAAAGCCTCTTGCCCATTAAAACAAACAAACAACTTTCAGGCTTTAAAGCATATTTAATTATTGAAAATCATTAGAAATTTTCTCCTCTAAGGATTTTACTCCTTTAATCAAAATTCCTACTGACAATAATGGAAATTTTTCTTCTTATGTGGATAGCCATTTAAACAAATGCTGAATATTTACCTTTTTACTTTCTACTTTTATAATAATATTGATATTAGAACTCAGTTTGGAAAAGTGTTCAACTTACAGGGTTGTTTTAGTCAGAATTGTGCCACTGTGCTCTGAACACTTGTGAGAAAGCAAGGGCTGCTGCCATTCCCATTCTGCCCATTGCCTGCAGCAGCTGAGGAAGGAGCTGGGCTTTGTGCCTGTGTACATGGCAAGGGATGGAAATTGGGAATTGGGATGGAATGGGAATTGGGATGGGAATTGGGATGGGGAATTGGGATGGGGATGGCTGTGTGAGGGGTGGGGCAGCTGCCAGGGCAGGGAGAGAAATTCCCTGCACTTAGATGTGACAAAACATGAAAGCAAAGGAGGGGCCAGGAGAGCAGGGGTCAGGCAGATCTGACTCTTCAGCACTCAGCAGCTTTCCAGGGGTTCACAGCTTAGACCCAAAATCCTTACAGGAGCAATCCCAGCGTGTTCTTGCTCGTGCTGCCCTGGGAGCCTGTTGTGCAGGAAGTTTTCTGTGCTGCCTCTCCCAGTGTGCCTGGAAAGCAGCCTTAACCTGGAGCTCCAGATGTTTAGAACAAAATTGTGATTTGGGCTCCATGCAAAACAAACAAGCCCCTCTCTGAGTCCCTGGCTGTCAGTAAAGCTTCTAAGCAACCAGGCTACTGCAGGGCACTTCTTGAAATTAAATCCTTCGTGCCTTGATTAGTTCTTTGTGTGTTACACTTGTTTGGAAAGTTCTCTTCTTGCCAATCTGGTGTGTTGCAGGATTTCCCCCTCTCAGACCCAGAGAGGGCTCCTGGTGCTGGGTGTTCCCAGAGCCAGTGCTGAGCCACAGGACAGCCACCTCTGGAGCACCTCTGGCCACAGTGGATGGAGCAGAGAGCTCACAACCAAAATGCCTTTGGATTCCAATAGCAGGGAGCTGAATTTTGAATCTCAAGGAGAATAATAGGAAAAACAGCTGCAGAATCTCCTAGCACTTCATGTGCAAGCACTCATTTTAAAAATGAAAAATTACCATTTCATCAAGCTGACATAAAATTGGCTTGTCAAGCACTGAAAATAAAATGTGTTTTTCCTTTATGTCTCATTCCTTTTAGTTTTTCATGATACAGTTCAGTTTTCAGCTTTTCCTTGTAAAAAAGCAGCCACTCCTAGAACCTTTAGGAAAATGAAAGCCATCAATTTCATGTGAACTGAGGATTTTAGCCATCCACCACCAATACTTGCTATGGAATGGCTGTCTGTACCCAGCAGGTCTTGGAGCAGTCTGGCTGTGGGTTCTCTTCTACTCTGGATGAATCAACCTTCTTTCAACAGTTAAAAAGCAAACAGCTCCAACATGTGCTATGAAGCCAACACTATAGAGCACAGCAGTTGAAATGAGTAAATAGCAAGCAATTGAGCTTTGATGTACCTAGATATGCCTCTAGGAATCTGCAACTGCCTCTGAATTCCCTGTTTAATCCACTGTATGTGTTTGAACTTATGCAACAACCTAAATATTTGGGTGTTGTATTTTAACCATCGTGTTTTCACTGGGTTTTGGAATATATGGAGCATTTGAGCATAAAGTTCAGTCATGTTCTTGATGTGTTGATTGGAAAATGTATTTGTAATCTGCCATAGAAATAATGATGTGTCCAGATGTGAGTATCAAGTACCATTGAACTCCTCCAAACACCAGGGCTGCTACAGAAATGGGAAGCACATTTGTGAACAGGTTATTCCCCTCCCTTTGCCTGCTCAGACTCTGCACCCAGTGTTCATGTCCTGCCCCATCCCCAGCCTGTGGCACTGCCCTGACCTGGTGCCTGTGGAGCAGTCCCCAGGGTTCCCACAGCTGGAGATGTGCAGGACAGGAGGCTGGGCTGTGGCATCTTTGTTTCATTGCTGCATTTTGGCTATAGGAGTGGCAGAAAGGATGATGCAACACAGTCCTTGTGTAATGGAGAAGCAAAAGAAATCTTTATTTAAAGAAACACTACACTTATGTATAGGGTAGTTCGTGCAATACAAAATAGAAAAGGCCCATTGGTCCAAGAAGGCAACACCTCTTTGAAAACATGCTTTCTGCAAAACATCACGTCTCCAGCAGGTGTTTAATCATTGTTACAATTTCTTGTCCTTGAGCAGCCTGAGAAAGGGCTGCTTTCTTGGCTCCCAGAAGTATCCTCACGACAGTTCATTACCTGTGCAGCTCTGTTCACATCCTGGGTCAGCACTTCATTCCTGATCTTCTCCCTGTGTTCAGCTATGGAGGATACACAGGTGGAAAAATCCTTAATACAATACTTCCCATTTTAGGGAACTTTAGAAGATCCTGTTTGAGTGACTTAAGGTTTTTTTAGAGGGAGCAAGTCATTCTGTGGTTGTTAAAGCTTTCTGGGACAAAAAGTTAATGTTGTATAGAAGCACAGTTTGAGCAATGGGGAGGGTGTGAGCCTGGGTGGGTGCCCATGGCCCTCGCCAGCCATGGGCTGCTGGAATGATGCTTGATGCAAACCTGGGAAAATCTGTTCTGATCTGTTGCCATCCAAATGAATTCATGAGGAGTTGTTTGCTGCCTTCTCTGTGTTAATACTGATGGGATTTTTTACAAGCATTTCCCAAAACCAGGGCATTGTATAACACTGGGTGGTCTAACAGAGGCATGTGATTTTTAGCTCTTCCTGGGTTTCCTGCAGTTGAAAATGGTGCTATTTGCTTTAAAGCTGCTTGACTTGGGTTTGGCGAAGGTGCTGGGACTGTTATGATATACACTGCTAAACAGAGCTGCAGAATTCCAGCCAGCAGCCCTGTTTGCAGAGGTGGGGGTTTTGTTGGAGTAGAATTTTATTAAATTTACAGAATAAATTTAATTAAAAGCTAGTAATTTCAAACATCTTATTTACAGTGTGTACAGATTTAATGAATTGATAGCTTTTAATTTGCACTTGGCAATTTGTTGAAGTAATTTACTTTGTAATTATTTCATGATTGCTAACACTTTGGTGCCATGGCACTCTCTCTTAAAATTTTGTTGTTAGCTTTGTGACTCTGATCTTTGTACCACTTTGTGTATGGTAGTTCTTCATACTCTCTTCTAATCTTTTACTTTGTTCTAACTTAGACTTTATTCTATCTTCCTTTGCTCTACTTTTGTCTTTTCCTGATCTGTGTGTGGCCAGCCTAAGAGAAAAAAATCAACTTAAGATGTTGTTTTGGACCAGTCTTTGGTCTGTTTAGACGGACAACATTTCTGTGCTGTTTTTTACATAGCAATATTATTTCCTGCGCTGCAGGTACTTTCAAGGGCAGGGGGTTGTCCCCAGAGCACTCCAGTCTAGAAGTAGAAAGGAAATGTGGAAATTCACTTGAGTGATGTAGGTACACATTATATCCGTGTTATGTCACCTGTTCCCTGTGGCAAAAAATGTTCTTCATCCCTTAATGATAAGTTCACCACACCTTAATTCCATGTGGAGTTTTAGGCTCAGTTCTGGCTGCCTTGCACAGCAGCAGCTTCTCAGAGCCCAGCTGGTGCTGGGGCTGCTCAGTGTGCTGGAGGAGCAGTGGCCAGGCTTGCACGTGTGCTCGGGGGAAACGGAGCTGCATGGAAAGTGAAGCGAGGCCAGATGGAAGTGCTGTTAAATATCCCGAGTAGCCCAGGTCTTAAAAGCTCTGTTTTCTTTGTAAAGCTTTCCTGCTATTCCTTCAGCTTGGGAAATGTATCCCCAGTGTTGTTCAGTGCAGTCACCAGTAACAGATTATGTGTTTGCAGCCAGAGCCAGGCATGGCCCGTGGGGCTGTTCTGCTCCTTGGCAGTGACAGGTTTGTACCAGATTTTGGTGGAGGTCTGTCTTCCTGGTTAGGCAAATTCCAGTGTCATTTGGGCTCCCCTGGGCCTTCTCAGGACTGCTGACCTCAGATAGCCCTTCTGCTCCAGACCCAGCCTGGACTTGTTTATCTCTCAGCTCACAGGGTGCCTTTTACTACTGTGTCTGCTGCTTGTCTTGAAAAGGAAACTTGAAGTGGTGTTGCTTGCTTTTCCTCTGGCTCACACTTCAGTCTCAGCCTTGTTATTCTTAAACATACTTCAGAGAACTGCTAGAAGGCTTGTACAAATCTGCAATGGTTTGTGGGCTTATCTCGGATGTATACTTTAGTTTGAAGTATGTGAGATTTCTTCTTGCCCGTTCTCAGCTAGATTTAAAAGTTACAGCTTGAAAAGTGACTGTTGGTAATGGCAATTTATAACAGCCTGTGTCCTGGAGCATAATTTATGATGAAAAAAGCAGAGGATTTAGCAAGTTTAAAGCCTCCCTGTCTGTTGCTCTGTTTTAGACATTGTGGGATAATCTAGCATATGCTTAGTTAGTCACTGCTTCAAATGGAGATGTATTTCAGCTTTGGTACCTAATGTCTTTTGCAGACAGCCTCGATAATGTTGCCTTGTGAGGTGCAGCATGTTCTTACATTTGCCATGGATGCAGAAGGGGTGGGAGAGGCTTGGTGGTCATTTTGTTTTTGCTGTGGAACACAGGTTGTTGTTTGACCGCTGCTGCTTGGAACCACGTGCAGGGATCAGATCCAGTGTCTCCTGTCAGGGCTTTTGGTGGCTGTGGGTGATGGGTGGGTGTGAAGTCTGGGCTCACTCATCCCACCACAGTGGCCCTGTCTGTCCTGCTCTGACTAGCCAGTGTCTGGGGCAGGTGTGCTGTGCAGTCTGGGTCCCACCTGGTGCCTGTGGGACCTGGCTCTGCTGTCCTGCTGCTCTTTGTCCCTGCGCCGTGAGGATCTGGGCTCAGGGCTGGCATCAGTGCCTGCAGCTGTGCCTGCCTTGTGCTCCTGCTGTGTGCCCTGGGTCCCTCCCCACTGACACCAGGCATTCCTGTGCCCCCTCTGCAGAGGCTGAGGGTCAGCCCCTGCAGGTTCCAGGGTGGGCAGGGAGCTGATTTTGCAGAAGTTGTTCCTTGGATACAATCTGGGATGAGGACTCGTGTGCTGGCACCTCCTAAGTGATCACTGCTGTGCAGGACTGACCTCACCATCAGCCCAGTTTACACTGCTGAAATCTCTTCTGTGGATTACTGCTTTCCTTTGAGTATCACCATTAAACACATTAAACACAGACTTTCTGTTGCAGTGATTTATGCTAAGATAAATTACTTGTTGCTACACAGGGGTTTGGTGTCTGAGTTTCCCAGTCTGGTTATTCCCCATGCATTAAGTTACTGTGTCCTCTGAAATGAAAGCAGCTGAAGTTCAGTGTTATTATTTCTTGCACCATTTTGACAAACTTATCAATGTGGTCTGACGTCTGAAGCTGTTATTTAAATAATACAGATGTGTTTGTTCAAATTTACATAGAGTAGTCCTGGTTTCATTCAAGTGCATGACCAGCTTTGCCTCAGATTTAATTTTTTCTTTTTTTTCAGATGCAGGGAGACTGAAAGGGTGGGGCTTTCTCTACCTGGCAAGGTCACAGGACAGAGTGAGGCAGCAGGAACAGAAGCCTTGCCAGGCCTGGCAGAGCAGCAACCTGTACCAGAATCCCCATTAAAAAATTTTAAAAGATTCTGGAAGCCAGTTGGTTTTTCATCAGTGCCTGTGCTTGCTCATGCACCCAGAAGCTTGACAGTGGGAGAAACAGTTCAATAAACAGTATAGCTAGAAAAGCAGTACTTAAATTCTCCTTTCTTCCCCCATTTTGAGGTGGAGAAATCCTTTTATTCAGTTTGGATAGTTTTGATAACAGAGCTAGGATTGAGCTGGGGTCTGCATTATAAAGATGTTCTGATATACTGGATGCTTCCAAATGACTCCTAATTCTGTGAAATTAGTCTACTTTGTTTATTAGAATTGTCAAGGTATTTAGCTTTTCCTCATCTAGTATAAGCATTTTAACATCTGCACTTCCATATAATGATTTCAAGATTTTTTCTTGCCCATGTTTTACTGGACTTTTTGTTAGCTTGATTTATTATCTTCCTAATCTTATTTCAAAATTCACGTGGCTTGTAACTTCCTTGGCAAGTTAAATGTCAGGCAAATGGCATTGCAGTGTTAATTTAAATTTAATCAATAGATAATGTGCTGCAGCAGGAACACAGAAGAGCTCAGCAGGTCTCCGACTGGAGATGTGAATTTTCTTTTTTAAAGAATTTTGGGTTGCTGTGTAAGAATTGGATGCTTAATATTTGTCTGAGAGGTGCTGTCATATGAAATCTCTGAAGTCAGGGATTCTCTTTCAGTTAATTTAGTTAGAGTACATATATTTTATTATATTCTAGTGTTTTCTGTTCTTTTTTCTTTGCATGGCTATTGTCCATATTATAAATAAATCTACCTTTGAATACAACCCAGTTTGTAATTTGGTTTGGGGAAAGAACTTGTGCCTGTTAACTTGGCTAAAAACTGTGAGTATGGCTTTTGTAGTCATGAGTGGGAAATGTTCAAAAGCCAAAGGACAGAACAGTTATTTAATTTGTTTTAAGGGTAAAATTTGGATAGTACCATGGTTTTTATTTGAGTATAGCTGTTGGCCTCTACAGAGAATAAAGGACTTGATGCGTGGCAGCATGTGGATCACTGCAACCTGCCAGAGGAGGTGCAGGTAGGCCAGAATTTTGGTCTGCTTCTGTACTATTCAATTACTTTCTGCATGTTTTTGATGTAGGTACTGGTTCCTTTTTAATAGCAAATGAGAAATGAATCAGGGTATGGTAGGATAGCTGTGAGTGTTTGCACTTCTATGATTTCAAGTGCCACCCTGAGAAAAAAATGTGAGTGGAGTAATATATTTCCATTGACAAAGTAAAGAAATAAAAAATTATAATGTCCACAGCCCAACCCTTCCTGAACACAGCACGTAGCAGGTGATCCTGCAAATAGCAAAGTGAATGAAACCAAAAGGAAGATCTTCTGGCTTAAATTTTGCTCTATAACAAACATGTTATGGGAACTTTGTCAGTGAAAAGTGACTCTTTGTGTTGCTTTCATCTCCATGAGTTGGTTGCATGTGTGGGAAGGAGGCATGGCTGTGATCACCTCTGACTTTTCTGTTTAAGGGTGTAGATTTAGATTAAATGAAGCAAATTGGCTGGCGAACTCAAGAATCACAAGCTCACAGAGCTGGTATTTCTTCATTTCAAAGGTTAAAAGAAAATCAGAGAAGCTGTAGCAGAAGTCTTGAGATTTAATTGGATGAGTAACTGTATCAAAGACTTTGACCTGGGCAGAGCCACTGTAATGGGAGCAGGCTAAATACAGATGCTGGTACATTCTGGAAGGTTTGCTATTGAAGTTGTAGGTGTTTCTGCACTGAAGACTGCTAATATAAAGTCAAAAGCATGGAAATATGGCAGTTAAATACATTCCAAGAGAATCTGTTAAGCTTCTTAGAAGTATTTTTCCTTCTGCTTGTTCTGCCATAAATTTGGCAGTTTTATATTTCTTACCACAGAACTGCCTGTTGGTGTAAAGAAAACCAAATTCCTTCTTTGCTGGTCACCAGCAACATCCCTCGTAGCAAAAGGCTCAGACCTGGCATAGGTTTCCACCCTGAGTCATGTATTTAGTAAACATTTAATTCAATTTGGGTATTCACCTAGGGAGGAGATTAAATGAGAGAGGTCAAGCAGCTGCTGAGTGTTGAGTAATTCTATACTTTGGACATGTTGAGATTTTAATAAACATCAAGGTAAATGGTTTGAAATTGGAGCTGGGATTTGAGACTGCAGAAAGAAAGGGTTCATCTTTCGGCTTTAATTATGAAACCAAAGAGACCTCTATCCTCGAGTCCTGCAAGCTGTAGGAAGGTATAATAACCTGTTCAGCTTTGATTCTGTATGTGAGAATATCCTTCAGCTACAGATTAAAAAGACAAATATCCAAAAATATTTTTAAAATTGTTTTGGAGGCTACCTACCTAATTCTAAAAAGAGCCTGCAGTGTAGTACATGTTCAGGATTTATAGACTGTCTGTGTTACCAAGTTTAAAAAAAGAGCAAACAAGACTTGGGTGCAGTGTCTGTGATATCCTTAAGCCTGATTATGTGTACGTATGATTCTTAAATCCAGCCTTTTATTTACATTGATATGACTAAATAGTGATTTGGATCGATATCTCCATGTTTATTTTGCATCATCATTCCTAAATTCAGCCTTTTATTTACATTGATATGAATAAATACTGATTTGGATCGATATTTCCATGTTTATTTTGCATCATGCACTTTTCTTGGGTTGAGGAAGGTGGTTTGGCTTTCTGGTGTCAGTCCAGGGTGCTGCTGCAAAGGTCACTGTGAGTCTGCTGCTCTCGGGTGTGACAATTTGTTTGCTGTGACAGGAGGGGGGATCCCTGGGCGTGTGTGCTGCAGAAGCTGCTTGTCTGCAGCTGCACAACATCTCAGAAGGGAGGCTGCAATCCATCACCCACTTAGGCTGTGAAACAAGGCTTTGTTGGCCTCAGTTTTGGAGTTTTTAAACAAGTTCCCCCTCCCACACTGCCCTTACCCTGGGAAGGAGCTGAGCTCCCTGTAAACACCTACAGAGCCTTCACTTCTGCTCCTCCACATCTGCCCCTTCCATTATTCCTTGTAGTGTTTCCTGACAAGCACAAGGTGCTAAAGCCCTTCCTGTCACACTGACCTGGACTGGTGGTGCTCCCTCAGAAGTCCCTCAAATGCCTTCCTCGTGTGCCTTTGGTCTCCTTGCTTTTCACTTGTGATATATTATCCTTTGCCATCTGAATATCATCTTCGTCTCTCTTTTTATCTTTAGCTGCTTGGAGTCCTGGTGTGTAATTTGCAGTTTTTAAGCTACAGTGACGATGGATAGCTTTGCACCTCAGATCTAAGAGATCAGAATGGTGCTGTAATAAAAACTGATTGGAAAATAATTTATTTTCGTTTTCTTCCACATGATTTATGGGAGCTTCCCAGGTGTAACAACATCTGCCCCATGTGACCTTCAGCTGGAAGTGAGTCTCCTTTGGTTCACAGTTCAACCTTGAAGCTATGTTTTATTCAGCTCCAGAATATTTAGGATAACCCATTCCACCATGACAAAAAAATAAAATTTGCATTTGAAGTTACAAGTTTCTTCTGCTTGCAGATTCACTGTGTAGGTGATGTGCAAGTAAGAAGAATCATAGAGATTTGTCCCTACTTTGAGTTACATACAAAATACAGGCAGAAAAGTTGTTAGCTTGGTTAAATCTTCATGTCTTTTGATTTGTCAGTAAAGCCATTATGGCATCTCAAGACTGGCTCTTTCAAAGAATAAACCATTCAAAACACACTTATCCAGACTTAGAAAATCCATTTAGAGTGCTGACTTTGAAATATTAACCTTAATTGTCGCTCAAAGTGTGCAGTAATCAGCAAGTGATTTGAACTCTGTTTTGTTTTGCTGAATTGATCTTGTTAAAATGCTGCAGTCAGGGGTGATTTGTGTGGGTAAGGCTTTATTGAGCAAACAGAGCAGTGAGCACTGCCCAGCTGGTCAGACCAGGGGTGTTGGTGTGTCAGGACGGGCACACGAGCTCTGTTTGCACCTCCTGGGGCTCTGCTGGCAGCCACAGACACGATACTGAAGGCATGCCACACACACAAACAGGAGCTGTGAGTTTCATTGGTTTAGCTTGGTTTGGTTTCCATCTGTGCAGTTTTTTCTCTCCACAAATGTTTGTATCCTGGTTTTGAGAACAAGTATCTTATTTTTTTTTAATCTCATCTTCACAGGGTCTTTTAGCAAGAAGCTTTATGCTTCTATGTGCTTTATCAAGAAATAATTCTTGTTAGGTGCACTGGTGATTTTATTTGATGTATTCTAATTCTCCACATGTAAGAAGCAGTAAAAAATAGTTCTTGTTTTCTGCTTAATATTTCATGCAATCTCAGTGTATCCACTGTCCAGCCTTCCCAAGCTGGAAGTCCACAGCTGGCTCTGTCCTTTTCAGAGAGCATTCCATATTTCTTGAGCTCTCTTGTTATCTTGGGTTTGGAGTCATGTCACAATGAGCTTCTCAACTTTGATAAAGGCATTTTCCACTTTACCATAGTCCCAATGTATGAGGAGGCTTCCTGCTGCCCTGAGCAATTGTTTTTACAACATTGAAAAAACCTGAATCACCCACCAACCTTGTTCTCTAATCTGCTCCTTCATTCCATGGACAGGCTGCTCAGCACCAGTGCCCATTTATCCCCAGCTTCTGTGCCTTACTTTTTAATATTATTAATGCACACAGAGACCCTTTCCTTTTATCCTGTGACTGCTTAGTCTTTGCATGTGTCTTTGGTGAAGGACTTTGCAAAAAGCTTTTCAGAAATTAAACCACACTGTAACAGCTAGGTCACCTTGAGTAATACACTTATTGGCTACTTCAAATACATTTTTTTATTTTGTGGTAAGACTGAATTCAATAGACACCATGCTAGCAGGTTTGTACTGTATTAGGTCAGTATATGCCTTAATCCTGATTCCTGTTAATCCCAATTAAATACCAAGATTTCAGGAGTCTGTTTCCTTTTCTCCTTTGAATTGCTTCTGAATATTGTCTTTGCCTGTGTCACCCTCTGTTTGTTTCCTGCTGAAGTCACTCAAGCTCTGCAGTTGTCAATGCAGAAATGTTGTGCTTATTTCAAAGAGCTAAAAGCAGCTGGGTAGAGCAACATGTGAAGCTTATCTTCAGGCAGTGAAAACCAAAATAAAAGCCAAGGTATTTGTCATTCTGAGTCAGGGCTGCTCATTGAATGACACCTATTGCAGGTGATCTTTCTGTGATTTTTATCACTGTTGTAAGGCCTCTTCCCCTGCCTTTTCATTTCTGACATTTCCTCTGGCTCCCACCTGATTTAAGGGAAAGCTTCAGAGTGGGAACTTACTGAACTCCAGTGCAATTATTTCCACATTTCTCCCATGGCCTTAAGTCTCAGGGGCATATCTGTTGCATCTTTGTCATCTTTTTGCCCCTCTGCTACTACTCTCTGGCAGTTTTCTTGCTTTTGAAATCTATCAAAACATATAGTAGTACTTTTTGTACCTTTAGCAAGCTTTTTCCTGAGAATCTAGAATCTGCCTGGATTTGATCTCATTAGTTTTTATTTACTATTGGAAAGCTGGTATTTCTCTTCTCTGAGATCCTTATATGCCTTTAATAAGTCCTTATGCTACTTGAAACACACTTTAAAAAAAAAAAGAATTATGATAACTAAAGCTGTATAGCATCTATAATTCCCTCCAATTACAAAATAACTGATCTATAGCAAGACAATTTCTACTGCCAGTACACATATGAAGATGCTTTTTTGGTTTTGGTGTGGTTGCTTGTGATTTTGCTCTTCTTAAATTAGTGATTAATTGGTACTTACCTCCAGTCTCCTCTGCTGCTTATTCATTTTGACTCTACATGAAATTAGGATGCAGCAAAATTGCTACCTGGAGTGTCCTTTGGTCAACCAAATTGTTTCAGTGGTTGGAAATTTCAGGAGCTATCAATTTAGAATCAATGGAAGAGTGTATAATTATTTAGATAACTTCATGTCATTTCACTAAACAGGATTATCTTAATATCCCTGTGCAATCCAGCAGTGTGTGCCTAAAATAATACTTTGATGGGCTCTATCAGTACAGCACATAGAGATTTGAGGATCACATGCACACAAGTGGCTGCACCATGCTACCTGTGACTTGCAAAGCCTCTGGAGAATCCAGCTGCCAGCATCAGCTTTGTGTTATTCTGCTGCTGACCTTTGTACCAAGAGAAAATATTTTAAAGCAAATTTGCATCAGGTGCCACTGTTTGGTTTAGTGCATCTTGCAGATACTTTGAGCTTAAAAATAACCTGCAGAAAGGAATTTTCAGCTGCTTGTACCTTTCTCTTGTGTGGCTGATGTTGATTTTAATGAACACTTTACTAAAAGAGTACTCAAGTTTCTTTATGGCTGCTCTTTTAAAAGCTACCTGTTGCTGTCTTGGCTTCCAGCTGCAGCTCTTCTCATTCCAGTGTGAGGTTATTACCTGCTGACCTTTGCTAAGGTCAGATTACTTTGAGCTTTCTGTCTCCTGTGCTGGAGGTTATATTTGTGTAACCCACAGGTAAAATTTCATTGATGTGTCAACATTTATTTTCAACTGGGCACGAAGTGGTTGCTTGCCTATCAAATAACTGAAGTCAGCAGCTGATTTTCACAAGCAGTGGAGCTACAATTGCCATTTTTGCTTACTGAGCTCAGTGTGTTCTCCCATTTGATGTGCAAACCAAGCTTCAAGCAACACTTAAAAGTAGAAGGTTTTGCCCTCTTCTAAGTTCATGTTTTCTAGACCAGTACCTAAAAGCCCTGAGAGGGGAGCTGTGGAGGAGCACCAGGCATTTCCCGTGGAGCTCAGGTGGGCATTGGCTGCAAGGGGATGTGAAGCTGCTGTGTTGTTTTTGCTGGAGCCTCCTTTTGCACAGACCACACGAGATGGTCTTAACACACATCTCTGTATTTGCTTAGAGAGGGGAGAGGTGTTCTCTGCTTCCTACAGGATTACAGATTTCTCTGTGTGGTCCCCTGGTGTGCAAATGGCAAATATCTGCTGTGATTGCTAAAACAGTTCCATCAAAGTTATTAATTGCATAATTAGAATGTATAAATAAGAGTCACATGACTTTGACTCTCTTGCTGAAATTTTAACATATGATGATGTGCTCTGGTAGCATGCCGTAGTAAAAGCGGTAATTGAACCATCAGACCACAGTTTCCTTCTAACATATATTCATGATAATTATATTTTTCCATGGCTTAAGAGAAAATTCACAAGGGGACAGTCTGGCTCTTTGCAGGGCTTGCTGCCTCATAAATCAGTGTCACCATTTTGACTCAGGGGCTTGTGAACCCACTGAGCTTGCTGTCTCTTAGCGGGTGTCCATGGCACAGAAAAAGATAAACCAAAAATAGTCCAACAAGTTATGCTTTTTCCAGAAACAACAAGAAATAAAGACATTCTAGGGATCTCGTGACTTTGAGGTTTCTTTGTGTTTCTGGTTCACTCACCAGCCTTGCACTGTAGAACACTAAGCTTTGTGTAGCATCCCTGGATTTTTCCTAAATTATAAACGCCCTGGTTTTAAGTCCATGTGATCAAGAAGGCATCAATGGAGAGAAGAGCTCAGTCCCCTTTGGCCTGTGTGAGGTGTAGGGCTGCTACAGCTTTGTTCTTCAGCATGAAATCTGCCAGCAGGGGCAGAACTGTGATGCCAAAGGAATTTATTAGGAGGGAGCTTGTGTGGGGTGAGTGAGTGAAGGTTCTCATTACATAGGGAAGGGAAAGGGAAGAGCAGAATTTGCCCTGCATGGGCAGGGGTGAGCCCTGAGCAGTGCACAGGCTGGGGCAGAGCAGTGGTCATGGGGCTGCTCTAAAACCCCCAGGAGCCCTCACAAGGCTGGGACCAGTGAGCAAACAAGGGACACAGGACAGTCAAAGCAAAGCCCCAAACCAAAGTAGCGAATTTTAAAAGTCTAGAATAGAGAAGGGAAAAAAGGAGGGAGAAAAGCACAAAACAAACAAAACAAAAAACACAGAAAAAAAACCCCAAAACATCAGCAAAGAATACATAACCTGTAAAAAAACCCAACCATTTTTAACATTGTAACACAAATATCTAATGGGAAGTATTGGATCTTATTCTTGTCAACAAGAATATTTAATTGTCTAGCCAGTAATTAACAACACCTTTCACTGCAAGGCTCCTAGACGGACAATAGTAAATAATTAATGCTAAAGGAGTGTTATTTCTCTAAGTGGTGAGTGTTTGTTTCCTCCTTCTTCCACTTATGGGAGTAGGTGAGCAGTTTGCATCTCACATCAACTTTAAAGATTCATATTCTTTTGGATTAAAAATCAGTTTAGAAGTTTTCAGTATGTAAAATTGCATTGAGGGAGATGGGGAAAAGAAAATGCTGAGAGGAAATAGAAATCATGGGAGGAATCCATATTGGCAAAAGCAGCCCTCACTCTACTTGATGTGAGATCAGAATATCTGTGTGACTTATAAATCTATCCTGTAAATTGCTCTTCATTTTCTGGATGATTCAGCATTTGATACTTAAATATTAGAGGAGGTTTTTTTATTTATTCTCCTTTGTCAAATCAACAGAAAAAATATGGTGAATGAAGTCTCCTTTTCTTTGGCTTTGTACTTATTAAATATTTAGGTTTCAGTCCTTTGTTTTGGCTATTTGCACCTGTGCCTTCAGGGAAATATTCTTCTAAATATCCTTCAAGACTGTTGCCACAGCCAAGCAAGTCTGGATGTTTTTAATGGCTGCACCTATAGAACACATACAGGCAATGGTAATTACTTCATGAGCAATGCACTTTTTTCCTTATGCAGTTTTTAAGGAATCTCAAAGTATTCCTGCTGAGGGGGAAAAGAGATTATTTTTAGGTATTTTAAATGCAGAAGTTTTGGCAAAGAAATTAAACTTTCACTCTAAATGAGGATATGCACTTAATGTGGTCTTAATGAGGATATGCACTGTGAAGTTTCTAGAAGGGAGCACATCTACTGCCTTAAATGACTTCAGAATGGGGTGTCTGAAATGGCAGTGATGGCAAGCAAGGGCTTTGCTCCTAGACCAGTAAACCAGTTAAATGCCAGAATATTCCCCATGAGTTAATGGACAGGTGCTGATTTATGGAGCTGCTTTTGTGTGCAGTGGCTCACAGGCAGCAGAACACCTTGGGCCAGCAATGTTTTGGCTGCCCAGCTGGTTTGCTCTTCTTCCTTAGTTTTTGAGAACCTAAGTATTATTCCCCATGCTCTGCTCTTTATATTTTCTGCATAATTGTTTTCTACTTCCTTTGACCTGCAGCAGATCTGAGCAGCCTGGGCTGCACTGGTAACACTGGACAAGCCTTCCATACTGTGCCTTTGCCCATGGCCAGACAAACCCCTCTTGATACACTTCTAGACAAGGCAGTTTTAGTACCTTCCCCCCCTTTTTCTGAGGTGTGAAGACTGAAGGTTTATAAATGATGGTCAGTTAGTTTTTGCCCATCCTATAAATGGTGTATACTGGCCTTTGTGAACCTGATTGTTTGTACAGTGTCAGTCGTTCCAGTCATCAGATGCAAACACATTTGGATGAAGAGAATCTTACTTTCATTTGTTGGTAATTTCTTTGACAACAGTGATAATGATGAAGACTTAGTGCTCTTCAGATGTCCTAGTGAAAAATGGTCATTATTAAATTTGAAACCTCAGTGTCATCAGCAAAAATAAAATATTTCAGTATGAGTGTGAGAGAGAAAAATTGTATTACATTTCCTCTTCCTTACTTTTCCTGCTTCCATTGGGTCCTTTGCCTTATTCAAGAGATCAGTGACTCACTGAGCATATGGCAACAAATCCGTGGAGCTGGTAATCCCTGTTAAAGCAGAGGCAATTTCCAAAAGTTAGGTTCCCTGATTTATGGGGAAGGGTGTTGCTTTCTCCCTTTCTCCCCATGCTCACATCAAATTCTCTCTGTACAAGAAGGCTTTGTTTCATCTGGAACATTTCGAGCCTGTCTTCTCCCAGCGCTGGAGCAGCACGTGGAACATGAATTGACTCTGGCAGCACACCACTGGCCTGGAGCTGAGCAGTGTGCTCATGGATCAGACAGTTGTTGCAGTGAAAATGTGTTATCCCTCACCCACAGCAGGCAAAGGTTAGGAATTGGCTTAAGCTGTTCCTCCACACGCTCCTCTGCCAAACACAGGGATTTTTCCCTCCCATTTCTGAGCAGGTTGCTGAGTTTGGTGGTGGGAAAGGCCAGCAGCCTCTCCTCCCCAGGTAAAAGAGGAACAGGAATCTGTGTGTTTTCCTTTGGAAGCCAGCCCTCCCAAAGTGGCCTTGATAAACGCCTGGGTGAGCAGTGACTGTGCTATAGGTCCCTAATGATCACACTGTCACAGCACATTGCTCAACAGCCCCATTGCTGTATCCCAGCTGAGGCAGAGGTGTCTCCCAGCTGCCAGGTTGATTTTCCATGGCAGTATCATCTTCAGTATCTTTCTGTTTAATTACCCCCTGTGCAGCCTGTTCTTGAGGCCTTCAGCTGGCTAAGGATGTTTATGTGAAATATAGTTCATGTTTGCTTCTGGAGTCTGGGTTTTGGAAAAATAACAGCAAAACATTGAGTGAGGTATTTGAATTTAGGTATTATTAGCAACAGGTGGTCCCTCTGAATCGATGTGTTTTGAGATTATTTTTTCTTCTTTTAATAATACTTACTGTAGCTTTTTAATAGTAAGCCATGGGTTTTAAGCTACAAGACCTGGCTGGTACCCTGATAATCACTTTAATGAGCCCTTAGAGCTGCAGAATCCCATGTTAACCTCATAGGTGTGTGTGTGTGGTTGAAACAGCCTCATTGTTTGATATAAAGTTGTAACTATGTGTGGGTAAAAACAGAGAAAGTGTTGGTGATACTGAATAACAAAAGCAGAGTTCCTGATGTGACCAGTCCCATACAGGCAGATGTCACCACGTTAACACAGTCCCATACCTTGATTTCAGACAGAGTCACCCTTAGCTTGCCAAGAATGCAGCAGGGACAACTCATCTCCATTCTTGGCCCCAGAAGGAAGAAGGAAAGGACAGGACCCAACAGGTGCTCACAAGTGCTGAGGGACTGTGTCCCTGTGGTCCCAAATCCACCCTGCTGCCCATGCTGGCCGTGGAACAGGGGTCAGCTCCACCAGCTTCAGCCACAACTCTCTCTGCACTAGAGCAGAAAAGGATAACTACTGCTAAAAGCCATCCAGTGATATTAACTCTGATCTCACTGAAGTAACTTTCATAAAATTCTTGTCCCTAGAATCAAAGCATTACCTATGAATAAAGCTTTCATTTGGAAGAAAAGCTTTAAAGCCCTAATGGATGTAAGGAGCTTGAAACCTCGAATGCTTACAATGCCCAGGCTGAAAAAAATTGGTGAATAAGGTGGTATAAAATCAATAATAGGACCTTTTCTTAAGAGTTCTACCTAATAAAACTTTTCAGTTCTGTGTTTGATGCTGTTGAACAATTATCTGACTATCATTGCCTTTCATAAACAATGCACAAAGCCAAGTCCCCATTTGTGGGACTTTGGAGATTCTTAGACCATAACTGTTTCCAAAATGGGGTTGGAAGGGTGTCTAGGAGAAATGTTTTGCTAAGCATGAATGTGCAATTACCAGAACATTTAAACATAATTTTACTGTATTATTGAAATTTATTTTGCACTTTATTTTTTCTGTTCATCATTCATAAAGCTTTATCTAAAATATTGATTTCTTGGCTTGCTATGCTAATTTTGGTTTTATTTTTCATGTGTGGGATAAAGAGTAAAAGTGACTTAATCCTCAAAAGCTGAGAGGAATGTTGGATCTGGCACTGGGAAAATAGCTGGTTTGCAGTGGGAATGGTATGGAAACCAAATATTTCTAATGCTTCCTAAAAGAAGAAAAATGAGCAGCTGAGGACTTGCAATTTTCAAACTTTTATCACAAATAACTCGTTAAAGTGCTTATGTATTTCGTCAGCCATTTTTGCAATTGCTTTAGGTTGGAATAACACATCACCTGCATAGTTCACTTTTCCACAGAGAAAACTCAGGGTGGCAGAGGGTAAAAGCACAGGTAAAATTTGGCTGAGCCTGGGTTCCCAGCCATGGTGTGTGAGTGGCTTTAACAACACCAACATTTCTCAGTATAAACCCACTCAGTGTTCTGGATTGACAGTGCTGCTCCTCATGAACTCTCCTGCATTTCTGTCAAATGAACCAGTGCAAAAGCCCTGCCAGCACCAGAGCACCAGCACACACAGGTTCTACCTGAGAAAACTCAGATTTTTAACGTCCCTCTGTGGAGACGGCCTTTAACGCTGGGATTGGGAGAATTTGCTATGCTTCCCATTAACTTGCTATAAATGTTTTTATTCATTTACTGAGCTCCTTCAGGCAAGCATCACAAGTTGTGTGAATGAAGTTTTACATGAAATTGGACTGGTTTGCTCCTGAGTTTTAACACAGTTGCGATAGGATTTGGTTTGGCTTAAACATATGTTTGACATTTGTGGTAAATCTAATTGATGGTTACTGTTTTTATGGCAGATATCTCAGCCTATTTTAGACCAAAGTGTAAAACTAGTTTGTAGACATCCTTTCTAATCTCACTTTTGTACTCCTACAGAATTATATGGATTATGATGAGGGCACTTCCTGAAACTGGAATGCTTAAATGTTGTATGGGAAAAGATTGATCTTTGCTGCTCTTGCATTATTGGTCATGTTTCTGCACCAGTGACTGCATAACATATTAAATATTTTTGTCCCATAGTTTTATATGATGTTTGTATTCCTACTAGAAAAGTAATGAAAATATCTTTTAAATGTCTGGAAGCAGCTATTAATGTTATCCTAGCTAAGTGTTCCTGTGCTGTAACTGCAAAAGCTAAAAATATGAGCTAGGAGGCTTAATACCACTGGGAAAAACACAAATAGTTCTGATTTTTTCCTATTAAGTAAAAAATTGTATTTTCTATAGACATAGCCTCAATGAAGGGTTATTATAAGCCATAATTAGAGGTCTTATTGGTGACAGCCTTAATACCAAGGCTATGCTCAAAGTAGCATGTTTTAGGTATTGTGTGAAAGAAAAAAACAAATGAGAAAAAGGGAATTTTTCAGTGCAAGAAGGGGTCAGTCCTTATGATGTTTTGTTTAAGCCAGGAGTGGTTAGAGGCTGCTGTGGTTTTTTGACTGAGAAGTCTCCCCAGGCACGTGATGTGATGACTGCAATGGGGATGACTTCCAGGGGGATGGCAGGGCTGGGGCTGCCAAGATATTGGCTATTTACTGGTTGCAAACTTGGCATATTCCTGGAATATAACTCCTGTTTTATTTACTCCTGTTGTATCTGGCAAGAGGCTTTAGGTCTTGCTCAACTCCAGCCCCTTTGTTGTTCCTCTGATTAATTTGACAGACCATTGCCAGGCCCAAAGCCAGACCCAGAGATTTTCTCAGCAGCAAAACATGAGAGTAGGAAAAGAATCCAGGCAGCTTTTCAGTTTCCCTTGCTTTCTCTACAGTCACTGTATGTTAATGTGTGAATTGGTGTGCCCTGGACACACAGCAGCGGTGCAAGTCCCTGCAGAATGGAAATCAAACAAATGCTCTCTCCTAACATTTCCTAAATCTTTGCAAGTGGCACAAAGATTACACTCCTGCTTTGGAATGATGAAATGGTTTCAAGACGATCTGTGGAAAATACTGGATTATGATTTTGGCATTTAATAATTTCTGTAGGAAAAATACATACGCATTATTATTTTTCCATGTTCTTTGCCTAAAAGGCAGGTAAGGTTTCTGGCACTTCCTTTGATGCAATTCACACAACTCAGGGAATTAAATTGCAACAGAAAGGAGGAATGAATGCACTAAATGGCACACATGGTTCTCATGTACCTTGTGGCTGTTTGGCAGTCTGCATTTTCCTGTGCTTCACGGTGCTAAGCTTTTTGTACAGATTGACTTGTAAGATGAGTTGCTGATTGATTTGCACCTGAATCGCTGGCTGCTGTGGGGGTGTCTGCAGAGAAATGGTGTCACCTCTGGTACAAGTATGGCTTGGAAAAAAAATGACTTGCAGGGAAGGGAAAACATGCCAGGCTGCTTTATACAGGGAAGGAAATGCTTCCAAAACTCACAGTCCTCATTCACAGCAGTAAAATATTTCTGTGTTGTCATTTTACTTTTCGATTTCGGGCAGTGAAATTCAAGTATTAGTAGTGTTATTTTGGAAATGGAATAATTTGGCAATTCTGGGTACCAAAACCTGCAGGAATATGTCATTCCAATCATATTGTCAGTCAAAATCCAGCCAGCTGGATTGGGTTGACTGAGGTTAATTTCTCTGTGTAAAAAGGAAGTTTGGTTTGTTGGGTTTTGGATTTTTTTTTTTAATATGAAAAGTTATCTGTTGAGTCAGCTTGTAACTAATTTTTAAAAGTGTTTTGAGAACCTTTTTCTGAAGTCAAATATAAGATTCAACAAATTCTTTTCAGTTAGTTCTCATCAGTGCCAGTTATTTTAAGTATCTCAAGCATTGTCAAGCTAAATATCCTTCCCTTGAACTTAAAATCTTCTTCATTTGGCTGAGCCTTTTGTCACCAAAATTTTTGGTTTCTTCTTCCCAGAATCTTTCAACTTCAGCTCTGTTTCTGTATTTCATGTTCTCCCTGGACAGGAATTTCAGATTCAACTGAGGAACACAGATGGCATTAAAAAATAATATAAACTTGGCTACCAAATCATATTCCTTGCCAGTCCTACCATTTTCTGTGCATGGCATTTGGTGTGCTCTCTGTGAGCTATTGCCCTGCTTGTTGACTTGGTGAATATCCTTCTTTTGCCATCACCTTGAGTGGATATTCCCCCTCCCATTTGCCTTTAAATGTGGTGGGAGGACACTGCTGAGAGCATCAGAGGATTGCAGATGGGACCCCTGTTTGTACCTGAAGGTCTGAGCTGAGCAGAGATTTCACACAATTTCTGTAATTGTGTGAACTTGGACTTGTACTGCTGGGTCTGTACCCACAGTCACAGTTCTGTGAGGGGACACAGAATTCTGATCAAGTGAGAATTCCTTTTTGAGTCGTGTTTTTTCCTGAGTCTCCTCTCACTGTTTCGTTAGCTCTGCTGGGGTTTTATTAAGAGCCACGCCTCATCATTCCAATGTGGAGGCTGTTTCTTCCCTTTGCAGAGGTATCCTGAGATGAAAACTTCCCTTCTGCAGGAGCCTGGCTACGATGGAAGTTTTTTCTGGTTTTGCTCTGGTATTATCTCTGAATGCCACGTGTATGCTTTGATTACTCTGTGGTCCTTTAGGCTTTCTGCAAGGGCTCTTACTTTTGGTAAATTAATATTTCAGTGCTTTAGACATTTCTGTGAGTTCTTTTGCAAGCGTGGGGTTTATTTACCCCCACCTAGTTGTGGTTTTGCACTTAACCTGTTGGGCTATGTAGTTCTTCCTGTGCCATTTGGTCCTTTTGATGATTTTTGTAAAATGTTGTCTTTCCTTGGGGTGTCATTAACCAAAGCAATGGCTTTCTCTTGGTTCTGCTAAGGTAGCTTCTGATATTTCCTTCAATCTTCAGTGCAATGTCTTTAAATAGTGCTGCCCACTATGGACTTCATGTGTCAACTGCCTCTGTGAACTTCTTTTTGAGAATTCAAGGCGCTCTTTTTCTCACGTTCCTGCAGTTTCTGCTTCTGAAGTTAAAAAATAAAATGCACTAAGGTACATTCTTGCTGCTCCTGCAAGGCCATTGCATGTGAGGCTGCTGTGGTCAGTGCTGCAGACAGCTCTGGGGCTGGCACTTCCCAGGTGCCACACTCTGCTCAGGGGCAGCTCTTGCTCCTCTCTTTGAGGGTTCCCTGCCTGGCCATGCAGACCTGCTGCTGATCACACTGATGCCTTAGGATTTTAGCTTTTATGTGTTTCAAGTCCTGTACTGCATTGGAGTATAACTCTAACCTCCAAACAGAGTGTTAGTTAACCGCCTTCACATTTTGGTCAGACAAACCAATCCCTTTAGGCCTGGAATTCAAGGACACCCTACAGCCTCAGGCCCTAAAAAGTATAAACAAAAGTGAATTTGGGGGGAGCAAACTGAGGGAATAGGACTCCATTACCTGCAGCTGTAATTGGAGGATTAACCCCTGATATGTAAATGGACCAAATTTAAAATTGTCTGAAAAAGCCATGACCATTGTCCATCTTGGGTGTAGCCTCTAGGAGGCTTTTGACTGCCCAAGATGCACCTTTTGAAGGCCTTCAATAAATGCCTGCTTTTATTCTCCTAACCTTGTCTAGCCTCTGTTCTAGAGAGCCACTTCAAGGCATCACCACCCTTGGATGTGGCTCTGCCTTGCCCCCTGATCTGATGTTTTCTGGTTTCCATGGAAGGCTCCCCATTACTGTTGTGTTTTTCATCCTTTGCAACATTTCTGCTTTCTTCCTGTATCTACTTAGATGCTTCTGTTTCTGGGCTTGCTGTTGCTACCAATGGCACAGCAATAATGCCAGAAATCATTTATAAATATCCAGAAGAAGCCCTGTCTGGCTGGAACCTCTGGTGCAATCTCTGGTTACATTTCAAGGAGCTTTCAAAAGATTTAAATTTAAGTAAGAGGTGGTGCCTGCTAGCTAAAGCCAGATTGCAGGACACACTCCTACATTCTCCCTAACACAGGAAATAGAATTATCTGATAACTCATGTCTCAATACTGATTGCTGCTGTGCTTCCCCAGCCTCCCTCTGCTTCTGTTGCATGGCCATGTGTGCCAAACTCTGACAAGAGCTGTCAGTGCTCGTCAGTCAGCATTACCCAGCAGCAGCTCTGCAGTGAGTGTTTCCTGTAACAGGACTCTGCAGCAGGGCTGGGGGAGCTCAGCTGCTCCCCTTCCCTGTGAGCTGGGGCTGCTGTGACAGCAGCTGGGATGAGCACTGGGCGAGAAACATGGCAGATCTGTGAGAAGTCAATAAAAATGTGATGTGGGAAAAATGAGGTTGGGGAGGGAGATGAGAGGAGGAGAATTCCCCCAGCTGGGGTGCAGCCACCTCCTGCCTGTGCTGGGCACCCTGGGTGTGTGCAGGATGGCTGGGCAGGCTGGCACATTATTTAATAAAGCTGCAGTTCCCCCTGGTTGAGGAAATGCTGCTTGTGTCATGCTGTGAATGGGTTTTTATTTGATTTCTGTGTTAGCCCAGCTTGCCCTGCCATCTCAGTGAGATTCTGCCCATCTCTAAGAGAAAAGAGCCTGAGAACACAGAACGAGCTGGAATAGAGACAGGCTTCTCATCTGACCTGAATAAGAACAGGGCTATACCAAAGGCTTGGTTTTCTTTACAGCAACATGTGATTTAGTTTTTAAGTGCTACAATTTCTGGGGAGGGTAAAAAAAAAGGTTGAATTGATTCTGGTGAGTTATTAGATGCAGCCATGGTCAGTCCTGGTTGCTCACAGGTATCTGCTGCTCTGCTCTGTGTCCCTGCATAGAAGAGAGGAGTAGTAACTTTACTTTTCTGTGCTGTTTGCAACTCCTTCTGAAGTTGAGAAAATTTCAGGAGGGACAAACTAGGAAACTGTTTCTGAAACTGTGTTTCTGAACATAGATTTTCTTTTATGGAGAGATGAAGGAAATGAAGAATGTAATTTGCAATTAAAACCAGAACAAATTTACACTTCCAGTTCCTGACAAGTTCAGCTTTGTATTTAAATTAAAAATATTTCCTTAAAAAGAAGAAAATGATTAAAAATTGTATTTTCCCATAAAACATAATTACTTTTAACTGATTTTAGAGGGTGACAGGAGAGCCCTGTAACACTTGAGTGCCCTGTGACATTGAGTGCTCTGTGCAGCACACCTGTCTGTGGTCCCTGACATGGGAATGGGGGGAGCAGCAGCCATAGATTGCTTTGCCAATTAATAAAATCCATGTCATGGATGTCAAGTACAAGATGAAAGTTTTATAAAGGGGGAAAAAACCAGCCCACAAGTAAGAAAAGAAGTCAAGAGATGAGCCTCATACTGGAAATGTCTGTTCATCTCATTATTTTTATAATATGAAACTGGTTTATACTTGTGAATTTTCTTTGCATCAAATTTATTGCGAAAATTTTCCTTTACCCCACTCATATGCTAAGCTGTTCTCTAAGTATAAAATGTATTTCTTTGTAACATGTTTTTTCATGTATTTTGTTTGTTGGGTAACTTCATAATGCTTTTAATGTAGTTTGTTTGATCTGTTGAGGTAAAAACAAGATGGAAAAATAAGAAGGAAGGGTTGGTATTTTAATCATCTTTTGCTACTGAATGCACTTTGCTCTTACTATGCTTTTATCAAGAAAAGCTTTAAAAAATTACTAGTGACAAAAATTTCCTGGAAGCTTCTCAACTTCTTTTAGGCTCATTGTTCTCATTGTTTAAAAAAAAAAAAAAAGAAAAAGGAATTAGGTACAAACATCAGCAGCTTTTGTTCCACCCATCTTGGGCTTTGGTTTTATATTTTTTCATGTACATCTATCATAGTCCTTTCTTTTCCTTCAGTGTATGAATTTTTTCTGAAAATATATCAGTAATTTTGGAAAGAAGAGCTATATCTAAGGTAGCAAATACCTCCTTGGTTTATTTTTAATGTCTTTTGCAAATGAGGAATAAATTGTTCATCAGGGCATTCAGGAGCTGTTGCCTGGATGGAAAGGGATTAGTGAAGGAAAAATGAAGGAAACGTAGAACTGGACACTTTTTTTTTTTTTTTCTTTGAGCTGCATATAGCATTTCCGTGGAAAATATTTGTGTTTTCATTTTTATTTGTATGTCTAACTGGTTTAAGTGTGGAGAAATATTTAATTAGGGATTAATGAAAGACCCTTTTATATGACAAATGAACATGCCTTGGAGCTAATTTCCTCTGTTTAAAGCTCCACATTTCTAAACTTTTAATTACAAGTTTGAAAGAAGCAAAATAAGTGAATAGATTTCTTTATGAAGAGGTTTATATCTTAGCCATACATGTCTCTGCATCCTTTCCATTCTGTTTCAGCAGGGTTAGCACAGTTCTTCAGTGAATTTGTGCTACATTTGGCTTTTCTCCAACTCCTTGGAGCCACAGTAAGGGACCTCTTACTGCTGAAGGGATTCTGTTGTTTCGTGAAGTTATTTCCATAGATCCAGTTCCCAGTTTAGCAGTCAAACTGGAGTTTTGCTCCTGATTGGCCATGTTTGCCTCAAACAGCCATTTGGGGGCTCAGAATGCCAGCTCTCCCCTCTCTGAACCAAGGAGGAGCAATGCAGGACTCAAAGCAACAACTGTGAGCAACCAGGCTTGGATTTCCAGCTTGCCAACCTTTACTGGAGATGACAAAAGCAATTGGCAAACCTCTCTCTTTGTCATTGAAGAGCAGCAGGGTTTGGAGTTCCAGTGAATCCTGTATCACTGAGGAGGAATTTCAAAGGAGTTTTTTAACAGGTGAAAGAGCATTGCAGAGCATGTGAGCTGTGACTGCCCATGTGCACCAGCACCATTCACAGCCTTGCTCCTCTGGAGGAACCTGAGTGAGCCTCAGCAAGCTCGTTAGTTCATTCACTCCACAGAAACATTCATTTTCCCTGCCCCCTTTTCTCTTTCCTTTTGGTTGGTAGGGAAACCCAGGGATCTGACAGTGAACTTTTGGTCTCAATAAAGCAGTTATACCAAGTTTGGGTGGAATTTCTCTGAACTCCACTAAGAGGGAGAAAATGTGGAAAATGCTTCCTCCAAGCAAAATATGAACAAAATGTTGTGATTCATTAAACTCCTTCCTACTTGCCTGCAAGTGAGAACCTTAGAGTTATTCAGCTGAATGGTGCATGGCCCTGAGGGGGCAGAGCCAACAGAAAAAGAGATGGCTTCAGTCCAAAGAGCAAAATGCATGTTTTCAGGGAAATCAGGCAATTTTGCTTCAGGCACATCCCTACTTGCACAGTGAGTTTGTTATATCAGGATTTTTTGTTGCTGTTTACTTTGGTTTTAAATAAGAAATGAAAGCTGCCTTTGGTGTCACAGAGTGTCTGGAGGGTGCTCTGCAGAGCAGACCATCTGTCCTCCTGGACACCCACTGAAAATGCTCCCTGTCTATGAACATGCACTCTGTGATTCTGCTAAGAAGATGCACAGGATTGTCTTGAAGAAAAACAAAACATCCCCAATAACCAAGACCAACCTTTTCCTTATCTGGGGAAAGCCTGCTTCTTGAGTCTGCCCTGTATTTGTTTTATATAAAGTTCTCAACTGTTTCAGAAATTAAGCCGACCACCTACAGATGAATGTGGTTAATTCCAGGAGACACGTGCAGAAAAACTCCTGCAGATATCACCACAGAGGGATTTTGCATGAAAAGTTAGAAACAGAAAGCTACTGGCTGCTGAGAGGACATGGGAAAAGAAATCCTGATGCTGCATGGATCTATTCTGTGTTGTGGGAAGAGCGTTGACTTAGCTCCAAATGGTGAGAAGAGAAAGCCATGAGTGCTCCAGGAGCAGCTGGAGGAAGGAGCTTCTACAAAGCCCTGGGAGGGAGGCAGGGAAATGTGAACAGCACGTGGGAAAAGCTGATCTGCTGCAATGGGCTCATGGCTGGAATTTTAGCCCCCACAAGCCTGCCAGCAGGGTGAAGGGAAAACTTGGCCAACCTGTAGCTACTACACACAGTGAATGGTGGGATTTGTGTGTTCTCTCTTCACCAGGAGACATCTGATAGGTACTGTTCCATGACACTGCTTCCTTAGAAGCACAGACAAAAATTCATCCTTGTTTTCTCATCGCTCCTTTGTCTGCAGATCCTGTCAATGGAAGCATCTTTGTGCAGGGTCAGGTCATTGGATCACTCTTAGTCCTGTGCAGATGGGAGTTCTTAGTTTATTTTAAGCTTTTGTTTTCCTAGATGAAAATGATTGTTCGGCAAGTTGAACTCAGAGTTTTAGAATGACTTTTCTTGAGCACATTACAGCACCCACATCCTATTGAATCACACTGTGTAGGCTCTTGGCAGCAGCGACTTCACATCTGTTTTACAATTTTTGAATCTCTCTTAATATAATAAAGATAATGTTTATGAGCCTTTAAAACTGTGGTGTTGGAAAGGGTCGGCTGACTGCTGAAAAGCTGGTGTGATGATGAAAATGAAATAACAAGAATAGACATGGTCTGTATTATAAAAACATGTCTGACATGAAAACAATGGCTTCTTCTAATCCTTTAAGGCTGTGACTACGGGTTGTCCTGTAGATGCTGCCTTCAACTTCATTTAACTTTGGCTTGAAAAGGGAAAGACTATATAAATACAATAAGTTGATCTTTGGTGGGATAACTTGTGGTGCCATGCTGCTATCAAAGGGAAGGGGGACCCCAGAGTGTTGCTGTAGGGCAGTTCTCAGCCCTGCAGCTGCTGTGAGCGAGTCCAGACTCTGCTGAGTTAGCTGTTCATCAGGCACAGGAGATGAAGACACTCAGACATTCAGTGAGCAGGGAAATGGTAAATGTCACATAATTTCAGTATGGGATTTTGATGTGAGTGCTAATACTTGTGGGTGAAGTATTATGAATTAACAAAGGCCCTCTCTGCTGATGTGCATGGAAGAAATGCTAACTGGGTAATGCAAACCAGATAGGTGTAATTAGCATGCAGCTAGACTTTGTTAAAACATATGTGAAGGAATCATTTAGCTTATTAAACAAAAACAGTTGTTGGTTCAATAAGTGTTTCAGCAATCCTCCTTCTTCACAACAAAACTTCCTGTCCTCCTGTGTTACATTTTCAAGAAAATATTGGGAAAATTTAATGGTATTGATTGTCCTCTATTGATGGGCCTGTTTACTGTATTTCACTTGTCAACTGCTGCAGTCAGTCAGTAACACTCACTTTCCAGTGGACTGATTAAAGAACCAAGTTAGTTATTCCTGTACAAAAGGAAAATCTTTTGCTTACAGTGCTTACAGTCCATGTTTGCCAAAATAAATTCTTTGTATTGATGAGACGTGTTTTCTAAAAGGAGGGAAATTGTGTGTTCTTATTGGGAAGAAACAGTCAGTAAAAATTGCTAGAATGTCCAAATTTGGAGAAATGTGGTTGGCTGTGTTTGCAGCCATTACCAGTGGGTACCAAAGCATGGACCTGGAATACAAAACCCCAGGGTTCTCTTTTAAAAAAAAACAACTCGAGGAACCAAAGCTGAATGTGTTTTCTATCAGGTGTTTTCCACATTGCAGAATCCATGTAGTTTTCTCAAGGATTTCTCAATAGCATTGAGAATAGATTGAGCACTGGCTGCAGCACACTTGGCTTTTGCTGTAAAGTTCAGAACTTTTTCTCTCAGTTGCTCTCAGGTTGCCAAAGGTTGGATCTCAAAGTGGGCTCAGGGACAATTCTTCACCTTCCTATGTTCAGGAATTTCTGAAGACATCTTATTTGTGCAGAATAATCTCACAAAATGTTTTTCTCTGCCCCAGCTGAAGATTTCTTTCTCATCTTGTGTAAGTAGACTGGCAGATGTGTTGGAAGGGTTTTCCCTGAGAGAAGGGGAGCTGTTTTCACAAACAATTTTTACTCTTTTCTTGCATTTTTATATCTGTCTCACTGTCTGAAAAAAGGTGTGACATTCAATGCTTGGGTTTTTACAAAACTGAGTCAGAAAAGCTGTGGTTTGCCAGAACGGTTTCTTTCAAGAATATATTTTTTAAATTACATGTTTTTTTCCTGAAGGAAAAATAAAATGTGATTGTGAATTTAAAAAAAATAATAATAATTTGAACCATGAGAGCAATTTTGACAGTGATTTCATGTTCTGTGGCATTGCTGCTGGTGCAGCATTTGTCTCAGTGTTGCTCTGGGTTGGCTGTGAGTGCAGCCATTGCCAGTGTATTTATGTATTTATATATTCAAGGAATGGATCTGGGATACAAAACCCCAGGGTTCTTTTAAAAAAAGCAACTTGTGGAACCAGAACTGGATGTGTTTTCTCTCAGGTGTTTTCCACAAATGTAGTCCACACTTGGATGATAACTTCTTACCCTTTTGAGAAGTTAAGATGCAGTGCTATGATTATTGCAGTTCTGTAATGATCACTGGGCACTGTAATTATTATGGGCTACCAGGGGTCAAGGTTTGGGTATAAACAGAATGCAATTGGAAAAGTTATTTGTTTATAGCAAAGTATCACGAGAAGCATCTTAGATGCATTGAAGGTAAACAAACAAAACTGAATCTCTGAGGTTAGCCTGCAGCTCAGAGTCATCATTTTTCCTTGGGATTGCCCCAGTTGTTTGGTAAATTCAATGTTCTTTCATGTTATTGGCTGAATTGGAAAGTTGAGAAATGTGAAACTAGAAAGATGTTGATGTTCTTGACATAAGAGATGATATAACTGCAAGGCTGAGGCCAGCTCGGATAGCAAGTCTGCTCATGTAATTAGAATTGGTTGGACTTGCAGGCAGTTTCTTGGCTGTTTTACAGGTCAGTATCAAGTAGCAGGTTTTGTTTTGTAGCCTCTTACTTATGGGAGCATAAACACCTCGCTATCACCATTTCAAGATTTTTTGGAGCAAGAGTATCTGTTTAAATCTTTCTTTTGAATGCATGCACCTGCTCCAGCCACAGTGTGAGCACCTGACTCAGGTGTCTTCAGATCCCTGCAGAGAGGTAGCAATGGAGGGGGCTGGAATCTAGAATGAGCAGAAGCAAATAATCACCAGCTTCTGATTCTGATGGAAAAGACACCATCTGTCCTTTCCTTGCAGAACATTGCAGTCACCAGGAGCAAGCTTGATTATCCTTCCAGAGTGGCTCCAGCAGGGAGAGATCTGGAGTTTTGAAGTGATAAATGTTCCTAATTAACAGGTGGCCCCCAACATTTGACATCCCTGCTGATCAGAGGGTGCATTGCCCATGTTGTGTCCCAGACCACCAGGTGCTAGAGAAAGGAGGAAAAACCAACAGAAATGTATCATTTTTTGCTCTCAGTGGTGGCAATAACCTCACTAAATAAATATTGAGAGAAACCAGACACCAGAACTTTTCTGTGTGAAGACCTAAAATTTCATTGCTTCAGCTCAGAATTAATAAATAATTCTCAGCCAGTTAACAAAAACAATTCCTTCATGTGGTGGTGGTCCAAGTCTCTCTGAAGATCTGTATTTCAGTCACTGATGAGAAATTTCCATTGTTCTTGAACGTTGCTCATTTTCAGGCTCAAGGCACAAAAGATCTCCTTCAGGACATGGCAAATGATGATGGGAGAACCAAGCTGTTCCTCAGAGAGCCCCTTGGCTGTGGGAGTCCTGGAGCTGATGGGGACAGGGCTGGGCAGAAGCAGTGAGCCCGGGAGCTGGCTGCTTTCAGGCTTTTATACATTTGTCATCTCTGTCAGTGTGCCCTGCAGAGCTGGGTGCAGGCAAGGGCTGCCCCAGCTCCTCCTGCAGATATCCCAGTAAGGAATGAATGAATGAATGAATGAATGAATGAATGAATGAATGAATGAATGAATGAATGATGGTGCAATCATTTGGCTTTTCTTGGAAAAGCAATAAAATGGACGAAGAGTCATGGATTATGCGCGCTCACATTAAAAAGGGAAATAACTTCTTGAAACCTGAAGGAAACTCTGTTTCCTGAAAGTGTGCTGACCTGCAAACTGCCCAATTTGTACTGCCTGCTGATGCTCCCTGAAATTTCAGTCAGAAGAGAGGGACATCAAAAATTAGAATAGACTAATTGGCATTATTTTCCTATTGTATTATTAGTGTATGTTAGTCTTTTTATTGTAAGATGTGTTTTATTTATGGAATTCATTGTTTGTCTTTAAATAATCTCTCTATGGATAAAATGTGTCATAATTCATATCACTATCAGAACACTTGTTTGATATATCCAATTAAACCAAACAATTACTACAGGACTATTTGTAAATTATAGTTGTGGCAGAAAAATCAATTAGATGCTTGTTGCAAAAATCATTACATTGATTGCATTTTATTTTTTCTTTCTTTTGCTTAATTCAGAATGGGATTGACAAGAAAATCATCCTATTACTCTAATAGTTTTCTGTAGGACTAGCAGTTATACTTGTTACTGAATTTATGATCTCAATCACAATTTCATTATTTTACATTTCAGTACACACAACCAAATGCCATAGCTATGAGAATTGTGAGTTTATGGTTGTGGATTTCTAGTATGTTGCTGCATTGAAATTATTTTAATTATTCATTCTGAAATGGTGAGTGTTTCCAAGTTTTGGTAGCTATTAACAGGAGGAAAATAGAGCTGCTTCATAATTCAGTTGAATAATATCAGATATTTTAGCATCTAAAAAGAGTTTGAAAGAAAACTGAAAGGCAGTTTAATCATACTTATTATATACAAATACATAGATGATATTTATGAAATAAAATTTTAAATGTATAATGTTTTGGCAATAGCCACATACTCCTGAATTTCATAGAATCATAGGATGCTTTCTTCCCTTTCCTCCTTCCTGGTCTTAATGCAGAATTGTGTGTGCTTCTGAATGACTGAGAAGGATCTGGAATTCACCAGGGAATTCTGCCATTCCTGATGGCACTGGCACTGAAATCTCTTGGCTGCATGATGGATATTTCTTTTTCACATGCACAGGGATGGCCAGAGAGAACAGATCTGGGGTTTCTACTTTCTATTTAACCATATAAAGAAGGTGAGCAGACCCAAATTTGTGCTAATTGAGCTCTTATTCCTACACTAACTGTTCTCCAGCCCAAATTGCTTCTGATCTGGCACCTGAAGACTCACATGAGCTGCTTTTCTTCTCCTCTACAGAAGACAGATAACAGTAAAGTCCTGTGAGTAGCACAGCATAATAAATACTGTTAGATGATAGATGTCAAAAATCAGCTTCTGAATTTCATCACAAAACCAGAATAATCTTCAGGATGCTTTGGGGCTCTGATGCTGCATCCTGCATCCCAATATCTGAATATAAGGTGGGGCTTGTTTTCCATGAAGTCAGGTGAGCTGTGGACCCCAGAGTGCCCAGATTGTGCAGTCTCCATCCTCAGAGGGTTTGAAGACCACACAGGATAAAGCCACGAGCAACCACGCCTGACCTTGGAGCTGGCCCTATTTTACACTAGGGACAGTCCAGGCTTCCCTTCCATCCTGGATTGCCCCATGGCTGTAGGGCCCTGGGTGATGAGTGAGAGGAGACACAAACCCAATTTCTGCTGATTTTGGATGCAGCTGGGAACAAGATACGGCTCTGAAAACCCAGACATATTTTCTGGCATAAGTATTTTACTGATCCAAAATAATTTTTCCCAGATATTCCTTTCAATTTAGTGTTATTTCTGTCCCTGTGAATACACTTAGTTGAAAGTCATGCAATTAAACTGAGTCATCCACATTAGTCACTCCATTTTTATGGTATGAAGAGATTTCCTTACATTTTCCTTTGCTGGCTTTGTTGTGACCCTCCTGAAATGACACATTTGCATTTGGAGAGAAATAAAAATGGCCAGTAAATCTAGGTTTGTAATGCACTGGGACTTCAATTAGTTTCTGACCTAATTAATTTCTGAACTCAGAAACTGATTTCTGAAGCAATCCTTCTCAGGCACGATTACTGTCTTGCTTTCTCAGTGTGTATGGCTTTCATTATGAAATACAACTTTTTAATCCAAACCTAGTAGGATGATAACTTTTTTTTTTTTGGAGTAGGCTTCCAATCCGTCTTTCACTTTTTCCGTAAGCTGTCTCCATCTGTTTTGGGAGATGTTGTTTGAAGAATGAGTCCAGTGCCCGATGGTTATCTGCTCTGACTGACAGCCAGGGTAAGGAATGCACAGGCCCAGCTAGCAGGAGCAGTGCTCTGGAATTACAGCACTGGAATGGCATCTCTGACCCTGCGCAGGCTGTGAACCTCACACCGCGCTCTCGTGTCGCTTAGAGCACAGCAGCCACTTGGAGTTCCAGCAGGTACCTAATTCTGTGATTAACTGTGCAGGGAGGCAACAACTGCAGGCAAATAACTGGAGAATTTCTTTCTTTGGTTTTACACTCATCATTTCCAGTGGGATTAAATGGAGAGATGGGAGAATTTGTGATATTCAGGCCACATTCCTGTGTTAATGAGTCACCTTGAATGCTTTTGCCGTAATTGCACTTTTACAATATTTTGTTATTCAGTACGTTCCAGTCTGGTACAATAGGCAGTAAAATCAAGTTTTGCCAAAGAAAAGGGTGGAATTAGTGATTCTAAATGAAGTTTCATTGGACTTGTTGTTTTGGTTTGGTTTGGTTTGGTTTGGTTTGGTTTGGTTTGGTTGGTGGGGGTTTGGTTTGTTTTCTTTTGTTTATTTTTGCTTGGGGTGACAGCGACAGTTGTACAGAAAATAAGATTTGAGTTTTAGTGGAGTTCACACGTCTCCAAGAGCTGGGTGTTACTCCAGCAGCGAGGTTCAGTGATAGCATTCACACTGCTGGTATCAATATCACCTTTGAAAGCAGCCAGTCCCTGGAGGGAGACCTTTCAGCTTGGTTGGACTGAAGCATTCCATAGTTTAGATGTTAATATTTCTGGCCACCTCTAAAGCGTGGCGCAATGCTCATTGGAGAATGCAGCTTAATAGAGCATAAAAGTATCAGTGATCATGCACTGTTTATCCTGCATGAGTGAATGATCATTCAGTGTTTAATACAGAATGTTGTGCATCTGAATTTTTACTTAAATAAAATCAGTGTTTGTTCTCCTGCCCTGGTAATTGGAGAATCCTTGCATAAAAAGACCAGTTTCAGCAAATATTTATAATTCAGTGAAAGATTAGTTTCATTTGCTTGCATTTAATGGAAATTATGATCTGTTTCATAGGTTCTGCCATGAATAGGACTGGGGAACTTGGTTCTGGGAGGTGCAAAGGGAGTCAGGCAAGCATGAGGACTGCTGTCTTCATTTGTGTTTTCCTTTTATATCATTTTTGTATATGAGTGTTAGCAGTATTCTTTAAACTGGCAAAAAGAAATATTTCATACGTTTTTCCTGGCTGGGCAAACTGTGTGGTGCTGCTGGATACATCTGTTCAGGACAGACCCTGCCCATAGCGTGCTTTCCCCAGAAATCCTTGTCATGTAACTTGCTTTAAATTTGCCTTAATGTCGTCTTATTTATATTAACAGTGGATGCATTCAATTCCTTTAGTTCTCTGGATGAATTTCTTGGGATAGAGCCTGTGTGGCCTGTTCCAGTGAGCAGGAGGTTTATCAGAGGCAGCTCGAGCTGTGCTAAGAGGATCTGGGTGCAGTAGCTCAGCTGATCACCCAGGAGCTCTCCTGGTGTGAGAGCCTTTCCTGAGCGTGCCCATAAATATTTCTGTGCAGATGTAAGTGTCTCCTGAGTGTCACGTCAAGCAAGGTACAGATGGCTGGTGGATCAGTTTCCTCTGCAGCCCCTCTGACTCTTTCACCAGATGACTGCTCTCAAAGCCGTGGTGAGCACACAGACCAGGGGGAAGCCACTTGCTGAGTGCCTTACATCAATAGAAACAAAAGTATTTTTGGTTACTTACAAATGTGTGATTGCTTGAAGAATGAATTTCCAAGGAAAGGGAAGTTGGAATATAAGTATGATGGGTTATGCAGGCTTCTGGCTGGAGACCTTCAAGGGTTTGTTTTATGTGTGTCGTGTTTGCATTCAAGTGCAATGAGAAGAGTACAGAGCTTTTGTTTTTGCTGGACTGTGGTGTTAAGAGTTCACTGAAAATGAATCTGAGGAACACTTTGTCATTGCGATAACATAAAATCTATTCAAGATCTCTTTAAATATTAAAAAGAAGTTCTGGATTAAAACAGAACCAGAGGTGTACAGAAAATAGAGATATCTTCTATCCTGAACTTGTGATTTATCCTGAACAGTGATTGCTTTAGAAATAAATTTCTGTAATAAATATTTTCATGTTGTACATGGTGAAAATACAATGAAATGAAATGGTAGAGTGCAAGTTGAACAAGTAACCATTTTAGAATTATTCAATTTGAGGAGAAAATAGTCTACACAAGGATACTTTTGTGGTTAGGACTGGTTGTTTTAACCATTGGTGATGTGAAGAGTTGCCAAATGTGTTGTTTGTGATTCCCATGCCTTCCCCACGCAGAGTCTAAAGAGAAACAGAAAACCCCCAAAGTAAATAAGAGCCGGGTTTGCACAGAAACAGTTGTGCAGCTCAGCACTGTGCATCATCAGCCAGGCAGGATGGAGCCAAGAAAGGCATTTGGCAGCAGATGCTGTGAAAATCAATTGTTTTAAGTGGAGATAGCTATTTAAACATCTTATTATACAATGGGGTAATTGCAATAGATCACCAGATAAAATAATAAAAAAATTTCTCTGTTAATGGTGTTGCCCTGGATCTAATAACGAACTGACAGCACACTCTGTTGGTGAGACCAAGCTCTCTGCAATTTTTTCCTTGCATAAAGATGGTACATCACAGTTCTTCTGGATGAAAGCATGCAAAGTGCTGAGCTTAAGTACCTGATAGGAATATTTTTTAAATTTACTGTTAGAGGAAGAAATCACACACATTCTAACAGAGGGAATCAAGCAGTAGGGGTATTGCATGTTGTACCTGTGATTTTTGTGAAATATTTGTCCTCCTAGGTGACAGAAGCATCTTTGAGCCCATATAGAAACATTTCTAACTGCAGCACTCAAAAATAAATTCTTGTTATTTTGGCTATGCCACAGTGTGGCTCTTTCATGCAATTAAATTATGCAATTAAATTCCATGCGATGAAGGGAATGAAAGGGAGGATGAGGGAAAGTGCCTTTTTCTACTGGAACTTTTTAGGGATCCCTGTCTTTGCAAATAATTTCATGGAGTCTAAAGTCAGACTAAACAGTGTATTAGAAATGTATCATTGTATGGAAGATTGCTTCTGCCTTGGTAAACAGAGTGGGATAGAGTTGCTCTTTGTTTGATGTGCCTTCTAACCTCACACAGTACATTTAATTCTTCCCAGAACGTACCAGTGCGAGCAGGGCTCTTTTGAAGGCTCCCCTCAATGCCTGTACCCAAATTACAGAGTGGTTACCAGGCACACACCCACACAAAGACAGCAGAGGCACCACAGGCCTGCTGCTGCTGCTCTCTGAGCCCAGGGAAACTTTTATCCTGCTTTTCTCCCCTGCCCAGCACCCCAGAGCACAGCCTGCTTTTATTAGTGGGTGTCAGTCCTTTCCCTCCTCCTCCCTCCCTCCCTGTTTTTCTGGGAGGTTCATGCACCCCCGGAGAGAGCCCTGATGGGAACAAGACCAGAATCTGGATTTTGGGGAGCTCTGGGGGCAGGGCTGTAAAGGGAGGGGAAAGGAACAGAAGAGAAGGGGTTTTAATACAGTTAGGGAAGAGAATCTTGGGTAGCAGTTTGGTGGAGAGTTAAAAGATCAGACAATAAATTTACTTAACAGAGACTAATCTACTGGGACTGAACTTCATATCCTGTTTTGGGATAATATATTTCCTTCTGTGCTCTGGAATGAATCTGTCATCTCAAGTCTAATAATGAGAGGCAGAGGATTTTTAATCTCTGACCCCCTTCCATATAATTTAATAAAGGCTGGTTTCTTTATTTTATTTGGAAGCTAACTTATTAAACTTCTTCTTAACTGCTCCTCTGAAAAACACCATTCAGGATTTTGCGTTTTCAGGTTTTTAAAAATGAAATTGGGGTTTTCTTTAATGGAGAACGATGATGCACTTTCAAAATCGACTCAGAGCAGAGTTGTTTATCTCCCAGCACCCCAGCAGCAATGCAGGGATGGGAAGCAGAGTCAGGCACACTGTTTGCACATTCTTGGCTCCACGTCCTCACCGGATTCCAGCCGGCTGGGGCAGACAGAGAGGGGAGACCTAAAGCTGGCGTGGGACTTTCTGTAGCAGTGAATGATCGCTGGGTGGGAAGCTGAGCTTCAAATGTGGGAACCACATGCAGAAATAGCTACAAAAATCCCAATGCTCCCCCTCCAACAGGCTGCTCCTCCTGTGGCAGAGGCTGCAGTGGAGGTGCCACACCACTGACCTGACACAGGGGCTTTGCCAAGCCCCACGGTCCTCTGCAATTTGTTAGGAAAAGCTCTGCTCAGCCTCGGGCAGCCCCCAAGCATGCTGCATTATAAATCACTCCGTGGGCCTGTTGAAAGCTGCTGCTCCCAAGGAATGTGGTGGCAGGTCACACCGAGATCTCTCCTCTCACTCTGCCTCATTAAGGGAGAGGCAGTAAAATATAGCGAAGAACAAGGCTGCCTTCCCACTGCACATTTACAAACAGAGCACAAAAGGGAAAAAGCCAAACCAACAAAGCCCTTTCCTTAAAGGTTGGTCTGTAGTTTGTCACTTCAGTTAAGGGCTGGTGTCCTCTCAGGGCTCTCTGGATGTCTCTGGCACCAGGCAGGTTCCTCCAGTCCCTGCTCACCTCAGCTGTGTGTCTGTGACATTCAAGGCACTTCTGAGATCTTGCTTCCTACATGAGCCTGTTTGCCATGAACTTCCTATAAAAAGCCTTTTCATGCAACTTACTTCAGCTTCTGAATTTTTACTTTTTTTTTTTTCTATTACAAAAGGACCAAACATGACAGGGAGGAATTTCAGATTTGCCACAGAGGCTGAATTAGAAGGGGTAGTGCAGACCACACAAAAAAATCTTAGATTTCTATCTAATATAAAAGTGTAGTCTTGAGAGTGATTAAGAACTTATTTTCACACTTTCCAGAAATTCCAGTCTAAGCAGGCAACTCTGGAACTCAGTGCTGAAGTTGTTACTTTCCTTTTAATCTTCCAGGTAGCCGTGTCCTGTGTTCAGTTCATGTTCTGAACACTTTTGCTTTGCAGATGCTGCTGAGGTGTGGGGGCTTGAGCACCTTGCAGTGATTGCACATTCCTGTGTTGTTCAGCCCTTTCCAAAAAGGACCTTTAGAAAACATAGATATAGCTAATATAGAGTGTTCTTCTGAGAGTTTGGATTCCTGGTATTAACACAGAGCACAGCCCTTTGTTTTTGAGCACTGAAACTCAGAATTTAGCATATTCAGATGCTGGAGTCCAGCTGAAGAGAATGAGGGGTTTGCAACAGTTGGAGTTGTGCTGCTTCAGTCCTAGAGCTGGGGACATGAGAACAAATGTGGCTTTTCTGAGACTTCCTAAGTGACTTTTTTGTGGCTGGTGTAGGATTAGTAAATTTTAAAAATCTTGAATTTAAAAATAGGATCGATTTAGGGATGGCAGCCCTCTAGGGATCATGATTAAAATGGGAATATTTTGTTATAATCTTTGGTTTCCATAGTAACAGCAAGTTATAGACTCATCAGATTCCTGGTCTCTTGTATCCCACTGTTACCTTGTTGTTGAACAGCTTTCCTCTTCAGAGCAAAACCCAATAACTCTTATTTTCTACTAGCTGTAACAGGTCCAGTAATTAGAACAGTAAATTTTGTCCAGTAAATAGGGTATGTACTTAGCTGTGCTAATGTGATTTTACAGCAGAAGATAAATGGTGGTAGTGGCAGCTTTAGAACTGATACAAGTATTTTTTTATAATTTAAACAGCAGTTATGGGAAAAAAAAATAATAGTTTTGCTTCATCTTGATAAATTGCATATTATGGATGCCTCTGTAGTACTTTGTCTTCAGAGACACTTATTAAAATGTTTTATACACACAGGACATTTGCTCTTTCATTTTGATTATAAGTGGAAGAAAAAGCAGATAGATGCAAATTGAGTATTCATGAGTGGTAATGGGGACAGAAGTGCAGGTTGAAAGACAAATGGTGCCTTTTCCTTGGGAAAGGTGATTTTCTGCAGCACAGAGACAAGAACCCAGGACTAGAACATCTGGAATGTTTGGCTTATCCCCATTAATCTTGAAAGTCTACTTTGTGACTTCTGTGGATTTATATTTTCTCTCCTTTTTAGCACTCTGAGTCATTAGATTGTCTGCTTCATTATACACATTAGTACATCACACTCCATAAATCCAGGCAGGAACTCCTATTCTGCTGAATCTGGCTGTTATTTCTGCATTTGCTGTCTGTGCATTCATATCCTATTTTTTTCTCCACTTTTTGAAGGTTCCAAACTTAGCTGTTTGCTTAGTAACAAAGACCTAAATCCACATCAGTGACCTCAGGGGGGTCTGATGCTTCATTCAAAGCAGGTAAAATTTCAAATCACATTTATGAAGAAATCTCTGAACTGTTGCTGGATGGAAAACTTTTCACACACACTCTCTTAAAAAAAAAAAAATGAAGAAAGGGAAAACAAATATCCCCAGTGGAATGGGAAGCACAGCACCCTGTCTCACCTCTGCAGGGTGTCTCTCCAGGTCAGCTCCAGGAGGATTTTAACTGGGCTCCTGGGGCAGGTGCTCGTATGGTTTGTGCTTGTTCTATGAGTAAATAAATTACTTCAGTCTCCAGGACTGTCTCCAGGGCCTTTCAACAACACTATAAATTCTTATTATCCAGACAAAATCAAAACTTATTTCTAGTAGAAAAAGCAGGTCTTTTGTTTCCTTTTTGCTTTTTTTGGTCTCAGGTTCTTTTAAGACAGAAGAAGCCAGGAAAATTGCCTAAAATATTAAGATCTTCAAGCAGACCCAGCTTTGTCTTCTGTAATTAACTTGGTAACAGTGGGGTTTTCTTAAGAGGGAAAAAATTGCAAGTGACTCAGCATTCCTGGTGTACCCTACAAATACTATGGAGGGCTGAAAACATGTCCTTTTCAGGGTCTTTTAATCACCAGAATGTCGTCTTAGCATCAGGTTTACTTGAGTGATTGTGCAGCAGGAGAGGAGAGCCAAGTGGTTTCTGCTTTCTGGCTTCCCCCTGCCTAGGGGAGAAGAAGCCAGGGAGGGCTGATGGCTGCCTGGTGCTGGATGTCACTGTCTGTCATCAGTGACATCTGGCAGATGTCACTGGTGCCAGTTTTTCTCTGTAAGACACACTTTTGGGCTGTGCTATTCTGAATTTTTAAGTCAGTGAAACTGTTTAAATTGCAGTAAATCATTCTTCAGGCTGGCCAGAAGTAAGAGTTCATTGGCTAAACTGCGAGGGCTGGAATGGTAAAATATTTTTGCATATCTTTATGAGCATTTTCTTCTAAGGTTTATGTTTGCTATATTCTGGTTGTGTTACAAATGAAAAAGTTTCAACATTTTGATCTCTGTGTCTAAAGGTGGAAATGAATCTTAAAGTCTGAGCAAGATCATTACTCTAAAGCTGGGTTTCTTTGGAGGATCCTTCAGCTTTATCAGGATGTAATGAGTAGAACATGATGTGAAACCATGTTAAATTCAATTTAAATTATAGAATAATGCTTTGTGGATCTTTTCAGTAACTAAAGAACACAATTTCCTCTGTTAACAATGATGGCTGAATATAAAAACCTCTTCAAACCTTGTGCCTTGAGCTCCTTGCAAGCTGAAGAGCTCTCTGGACAGCTGGGATGCAAGAAGGAATTGGGAATTTTGAAGACAGAGGGAGACTGAGCTGGTTGTTGCTAATACTCTTAGCCATCCAGAAGGTCTTAGTTTTCTCGATTGAATTTTTCTTCAATTTAAATTATTTTTGTTAAAAATGTGTTCTCCATTTATAGTAATAATGGGAAACAGTGCAGAGTGCAAATACCAACTCGGGAAGGGAAGGGAAAAGATGAAGCTATAGCAACAGTGCAAGGCAGGCAGACAATAAACACTCTCTTGGTGGAAAAAAAATGTGATTTATGGAAAGGAGATAAGTAAACACAAATGGCATATAACTTAGTGTAGTTGCTGTAGATACTACATTTTTTCTGCAGTGAATATATAGTGAACAATGAACCTGTGCCCTCTGAGAACTTCCTGAGAAATATTTCAGCTGTAACTCTGTATTTCAGTCACTACTATGAAAAAGACGCTTTTATTTGCTTTAATGTGGGAACAACATCCATTTGTTTCATACCTTCACAGCTACAGGAGGGAATAAACTTCCCTGAAATAACACAGCTGAAAATCTTGATATTAAGTTTCCCATTGTGGTTCACCTTCAAGTGTACAAAATATAAATTACAACCAAAGTAGTTATTTTCAGCAAGTTTGGAGGATGTGATATCTGTGCATTATAGGGAAAGGTGTAACGTGTCCGTCTCTGATGCTCTGACTTCTCCAGGCAGCTTGATACAGTCACACTTGATCCATCAGAAACTATAGTTGCTGGAAAAGTTATGAAAACATCAGCTAATATTTTACAGACCTGAGTTTATTTTTCCAAGGATTTTACCTTTCATTTATACCAGAGCCTTTCTTCAACAAACTGGGTGGCGAAAATATCATATTACACTTGAATGATGGCACAGTGGGCCCAGCTTTTCCCAAAATGTGTGATGGAGGGATTGGAAGTGTGTGGCCACTGACTCATAAAAGGAGTCTGGACATATCGAGCCTGATCTGTGCCTGGTCCCTTCTCCAGGTGTTGGTGTCCCAAGGGGGCTGAGGCTGAGCTCCTGTCCTTGCTGGAAGGAAGGGGGTGGCATTTATCTTGCAGAAAACAAATGACCCAGTGCTGGAAGTTGTGTTGGCATGGTTTGCTCAAGGCACTTCTGCAGCTACGTCTAAATCAAACATCCCTCATGAGCTTTGGTGGTTAAATGGTGTCTTGTGGGTGGAAACTGGAAAAAGCAAGGGGAGAGCCAGCTGGGTGTTAGTTTTATCTACCAGGTACATGCATCTCATATACTTATTTACAAGGGGTTTTTCCCCTTGGCACAGCAAGGCAATTCATTATCCGTGAAATTCCACACAGCGTCAATATTTTTGGGCAGTGTGGGTAGGTAAATATTGTGTTTTGTTCAGTGAGATTTCTAATACAAAATTGTATATTTGCTATGAATCACAGAGAGTTATACAGTAATCTTGCATGTTTAAACTTGTAGTTACAGAAGCAACCCCAAAATGTATTAGAATCTTACTTTTCATTCCTATCAATAGTCAAGACTGTTTGACAAGCTGGGGTTTTTTTTAACTGCTATGATGAAAGATCCATGTAGAATACTTTTATTAACCACAACCAAGACATTGTAGAATCCTTAATCTGAGAGTTAGAAACAAGAGATGTTCACTTTGCACTTGCATTCTTAGACTAAAATCTGTGTGAAGAACAGATGTTAATTCAAATTGCACTGTGCCTGAAGACAAGTACTAAAGAATTATAAATATGATTATTTGTTGTGATAACCTAATTTTAAAGGAGATGTTTTAATTTTTGACCATGGAGTTATTCACAGCCTCCAGCCAGAATAATCTATGGATTCAATTTTTAGTATTTGAAGCACTTGAGGAAATAATTTCAACATTTAACTGTGTCAGTGTCAAAACTATTATTTGTGTAATTGGAGTGTAATTGGCTTTTTTTTCCATTTGACGAACTGGACATATAGAATAAAATATGTTGAAAAATATATTTCTTGTCAGGGCAATTAGGAACCTTTTCTGCAATGGAAGCTCTTGTCCTTGAGAATGAGAGTCCAATCATGGTAGATGATGAGCTCTGAAGTTGCCAATTTAATACTGTGGATATTGGTTTGCATTTTGATTTCTTAACCTCAGGAGACAGAATACTCATTAGAATACTTAGGCAGAGAAAGAACTAATAAATACCATGTTTTATGGGTTTTGTTGTGTTTAATCCACACCCTGGTGCCAGCAGTGGCTGGGAGTGACGAGTCCAGATTTCAGCTCCCAGAGCTGTGAGCCCTGCATTGACTGCTGTCCTCAGCAGCCTGCAGAGTGCTTGTTTGAGTTCCTCCCAGTTCGTCACAGGTGGGGACCCCCAGCATTTCACTGGCAGGAAAAGGGAAAGGACAGTGCCAGAGAAATTCAGGGCTGTTCTTCCTCAAAGCAGCTGCAGGAGGCCAGTGCTGCTCTGTCCCAGGAGTGGAACTGGGCTGCTTTAATTTGCTTTTTAATCTGCTTGTGTTCAGCAGCATCTGCAGAAGAGGAGCAGTGGTCAGCACTGGAACTGACCCCCTGTCCCTGCAGCTCTGGCTCTCCCACCGTGGTGCAGCCCAGCCTGGCACAGCCACTGGGGCCTTGCAGGCTCCTTTTCGAGGACACCAGCTCATGCACTGGGCTCTCAAAGAGCTGGAAAGGCACTGGAGTGGGCCCAGCTGTGGCTCCTGGTGGGCTGAGGCACTGATCAGCAGAGGGCACCAGATCAACACAGCTGCACCTGCCGGGATGGGCGCAGGCTGGCCGGGATGCAGGCAGGGATGCAGGCAGGGATGCAGGCAGGGATGCAGCCAGGGATGCAGCCAGGGATGCAGGCAGGCTTTCATCTCCAGCACAGACCTTCAGAGTGCCTGCTTTCCTGGAAGGCTTTGGGGTCATAAACATCATTTCCATTTTAAAAGAAAATTTCATGTGAGCAAGCTGTTCCAGTATTGGCTTTCCAAAGGCTGTGGGATGCCAAGCTGCATAGTCACAGCTGCTGGAAGCTCAGATGATCTGTTCTGTCATTTTAGAGAGATTAAGATCATTCAGTCATGACTTAACACTTGAAAACCAAGAAAAAATATTTTAATTTTTTTTTTAACAAAGGTCCAAACAGCCCAGCATATGATGACTTTGGAGAGGTAGGATGGCATTAATTTCGCATTGCCAGAGAAGCTGTGTGAGAAAACTGAAAATACATGAGGTATCAGAAAATGAACAAACTAAGCTTTTCTTAAAGCCCCACCAGCTTCTGAATTGTTTTTCTTTTAAGAGTTGCAAAGAAATTTAAGTTTATCAAGATTAACACCTGAAAGAACAAGAAAAAAACCCAAGTATTTATTTAGTGAAGGGTTCACAGGTTGCACTGGAAGGTGCCAGCCTTGCAGTGCCCCAGTTCTTCCTTCCCTGTCTCAATATAGCACAATAGCCTCAGCTGCTGCACACTTTTCCTAAAGGCCATGCCAATGTTTAACTAACATAAAGCTCTGTTTTAGTGGGATAAATGTTGAGTCTTTTTTAAAACAAGAAAGGACAGGCAGAGTAGGTGAAGCTGCAGATATCAACTGTGTTTTTCAAGCTATACAAGTTTGCTTTAATGTTTTCACCAGAGTGCATCACCCCACATAATTTCTCCATCTTTTTATAGCTGTGCTAATGATGTTCTCATTTCTTTTGTAATCTGTTGCAGTCCTACACATTAGATTCAGTGATGACTTTGCAGAAAACACAGATTATGGTGTTGGCAGGAATTCCCTTCCCTGGAGGTACGAGACATTTGAGTTAGGTGAGGAGGGCAGAGTTTGCAGTTTTTTCTGGCAGTGGTTCAGGGCAGTTCTATATTTATTGTGACTCAAAAAAAGCCTTTTATTTAGTCTGTGTATGAAATGCCTCTTGCCTTTCTTTTGGAATTAGTGAAAGTTGAGAGCATTTTATATCCTCAGAGATTTTGCATTTTTTACTAGTGAATGTCAATGTGGCAGAAAATTTTGATTAATAATACCTAAGGCAGGGGGAATACAGGGCCTGAGAGAGTTGCAGTTTATTTGGGGAGAGCAGGATTAGGGTATCAGTTGCTAATCTGGCTACTGCTACAGCACTAGAGCAATCTACATTTAATTTACTTTTTCTGAGAATGATATGAAAAGGAAGAAATCATTTTCTAGGCCAGACAAACGTGTGTATGTGTCATGGAAATGTTTTAAGAGACCAAAATTAGTTAATAATACATAATATTGTAGATAATGCGTTAGTTTAATCAATGAGTTATATAGGTCAATGAACTGAAACTGTTAGAGGAAACTGAAAAGAAAATTAATAATTTAAACTGTACTGTATGTTTTTCATAAAGCTGAATATAGGCAGAAGAAGAGATGGATAGAAGGAAATAGAGACATAGATAATCTATGTAATTCATCCACCTGTTGCTTCCAGTAAATTAGAAAATCTGTTTCCAGTCCTAGATCAGCCTTCTTTACACAGGTTAGCTTCTGCTGTCTCTTTATCCTCTCAAAACATTTTCAGATGTTTAATGTTTCAAGAACTAAAAATCCCCCTGTAAACTAGGTGTTTTTAATAACTCACGTGTTTGGTTATGGGCAGCACATTCTCTCAGCACCAGAGCTGAGAAACCAATCCTAAAGCAATTTGATTTGCTCTTTCCTCACTGATTGGAAGTGAAACAAGTCAGTGACTGAAATCCATATACTTCTTAGGGTACCAGTACCTGATCTCCCCCACCCTCATTATATAATATTTAAAAATTACTCTTTGCCTGCCTACAGCACTCAGGCTGCTCAAGTCTTGCCTGCTGAAATAAAAGAATGATTGAAGTGACTGGGGGACCACAACATCCACAATATCCTTCAGGGTCTCTCATGAGCCATCAGCAGGGCCACGGGGAGCAGGTCAGGTGCTAAGTGTCACTCTTCAAAAGGGTTCTGGGGAGCACCTAGAGAGCCTGAGCTCTTGCAGACTTTTTTTATTAACTTCTTGTTTAGGGAAGCACGGAGGTATTTTCTGCTGTAGCCTGAACACCACCTCTGAATACCAAAATTCAAATAAAATTCCCTATTTCCTGCCTTCCCAAAGGAATTGCATTACCTTTAAACCTTGCTTACCTTTGGGCTGTGATTAACAATTTCCCATAAGAAAGGATTTTGAATATTCCAAAAAAGAAAGGCAAACAGTGATATATGTGCTTCTAGTATCAATGTGAGAAGAGTAAACAAGGAAAAATACTTTTATTTCTGTGACTTCCCATTTGGCTGTTTTGTTTGCCACTTAACTAGTAATGGGATGGGATGACAAAATATACAAACTGTGATTTTTCAGTGGGGAATAACAACAACAGTCAGATTTGTACATATTTCCAGTACATTTTTACTTTTTTTTTTGCTAACCCATGTCCTCTTTTATGTGCCAGCAGTGAACATCTATGTACAAGTGAGCTGTTTTTTAATAAGTATCTGAGCATCCATGCTGTGTGTTTCCAGCAGCATTTTTCCCACCACCACTCTGGGATACAATTGCCTGTCCCTGACTCTGAGTTTTGTGTAGAATCTCAGGATTCTACATATGGTGGGACCATGGAAGAAAAGGTCAGGTCAGTGAGTGAGGTGCAGGAAAATGATGGGTTTCATTCAAGCAGAGCCTCCTCAGGGCAGTTCAGCTCACTGGCCATCCTAAATTTGGTTTAGTCTGGCATCTTCTCTTTTTCCGTCAGACTATTAAGATCTTTACAGACCTGCACTCTCAAACCAGGAAGTTCCTCAGTGTTAAAGATGTGTTTCAAAATGGGGGGTGTGTGTTGGTTTTTTTGGTTTGTTTAAGATGCTGAAAATTGGTATTTACTGAGTACCCAGCATCTGGGTAGTTGAGATTAGATCAATCATATCTCTCTGTACTGAATTCCAATTACATTGACAACCCATGAGCTTGTGTGGACAGTCTAGGATCCATTGTTGCTTATGGCTTCCTAATAAACAGTGAAAATCAACCATAGTTGCAATTCCAAGGGTAGAGCATATGAGTAGTGAAAAAAATCTTTTCTAAAGGCAAACTTACTAGGTTTTGCCAAGAAGCTTGTGCAAATGGCATTAATTATGAAGAGTATGATACATGTCATACAGCATTTATAAAACGGAAACAAATGGACAAGGCATTTCATTTTATACAAAATCAGCACCAATGTTTTAGACCTATTGGTCAGGTTAGGTGTTCTTCAACAGTAGAAGAATATTCTATTATTCTTCTAATATTTTTACCCCATAGACAACAAAAAACCCACATGAACAAAACCCAAACCAGCACAGAGTGACAAGGGGATGGCCCAGTCTTCCTCATAATTAGGTGCAAGAAACTGGAAGAGGCTCGAGTGTCTTTTAACCCTGAGCTCATATTCCAAATTTACATTCTAGAAACTTTGCACACGTGCCACTTTGCAGTAGTTCGTTTTGTAAGTGGAAAGTCAAGTAGTTCTGCTGAATGTTCTGTTGTTTGTGTGCATTTGGATAATGTAAAAATATCCCTGTGAACTGATAGGCCGTGGTATCAGAACGTCCCTGCTTGGAATCACACGTCGACAGACAAGGAGATCGCTTTCTGCATGTGTTTGTGGAGAGCTTTAAGGAATTTGAAAATTAGTGGAAACAGCATCTGCCAGCTATTATTGTAGTGTTGTTCTTCCTTGTTTAGCAAGTTGTCAACCACTAAATTGACAGAAAATCAGGCAAATGTATTTTTGTGTACAGTCCTTGACAAGTGGTGGAGCCCCATTTGTGTCTTTTCTTGGCAATGACATTGTAGGTTCACGTACAAAATCTAAGCAAGTTGTCACTTCACTGAGAGACATTAAGACAATCAAAAATACTTGCTTTCTGTTACAATAACTATTTGATAATTCTAATGTAAATAAGAACCATTTGGAAAATAGAATGTAGTGGCAAGATACTTCAACTATCTCTGAAGTGAGCTAAGTGTTCCTTTTAGCAGTTAAGCCTTTACAGATGTCAGCTGAGGAGAACAAACATCTTCATTATTTATTTATCACAAGTGGAAACTGATTTTTCTACTTGTTCATCTAGATATTACTTTCATTTTTTTGTCTCCATCATGTCCACTTCAAAGCAAATGATAAGCTGAGATTCTAAAATAACTTTTTTTTATGGATGCTTTTGAAGCTTCCCTCAAGGTGGATCTTAGTCAAGAGAATCTAATAAGACATTGTCCATCTGTGACACTTTTCCAGGAAATGCTCTTTTTTCTTTAATTTGCATATAATTTTATTTATGTTAAAGTAACCATAATGGCAATGGAAGTTTTTACTGTCTCCTTCAGACAATTCAAACCACCAATTTTAGAACTAGATGTGTGCAATAATTGTATTCAGGGCTTTGGAAGAAGAGGACCTTTGCCCCAGTCTTTTGGATTGACTGCACCTTCAAAAACTTTTTTCACCATACATGACCAAAAAGAATTTTTAAGTTCTGGGATTTTTAGGGTGAGTGGAGATTTTAACTGCAAGAAGGCTTGTAGGAAAGATCTGTTAAGTATGAAAGAGGTGGGGGGAGAACAAATCCAAACTGTTACATGCTCCCTTGTTCCCTTCTAAAATTCTGAGTTGATATTGCAAGGAAATTTTTCTTTGGAGTGTAATGTTTACTTGGGGAAGATGGTGTTAAAGAAAAAAAACCTTTTATTTAGCTATGAAATTCTTAGGATCATTTAGCTGCTAGATTGGGCTGTGCAGTGTTTGAAAAGAGGCAGAAATTGCAAGATAAGATCAACTGCTCACCTGGGGAGACTTAGAAAAGTTTCATATTTGAAGCACATGTTCCAAGTGCTAGTCAGGAATGGATAGCATTAAATTCTTACATCTGGCATAGAGCTGCTTGCTTTTATGTTGGTTTCTTTTCTTGTTTTATTGTTTAAAAGGATAATAAAACTTCACAATAATATCTCATAATCAGTATAGAATATCTCCAGGCACCTTTTGAATGGTGGCTTTGCCAAGAAGAACATACATTGTGGTTTATTTTGCCTACAGAAATGCTGAGGGTTTTCATCTGGATCCCTTTGGAAAAAAAATTATGATTTGTACCAGTGCAAAAAAAGGAAGAGGAAAATATTCTGCACTGGCTGAATAGATGGTAATTCATTTTGACTGTGTGGCAAGCAGAATTAATTGTCCAAGAAAAGTTACACTTTGGCATGGCTTCAGCTCTTGCAATTGCCATAGATGCTTCCTAGCCAAGGTTCCTGCCTTTTTTTGGGGTTGTTT
>WBND01001534.1:10938-40449 GCA_013398595.1 Tychaedon coryphoeus
AGCAGGGACAGGAGTGGGAGTGGGAGCTGGAGCGGGACCGCAGACAGCGGCAGTCCCATGGGGACAGGAGCGAGGAGCGGGGATGGGGCAGAGACAGGAGCAGGAGCGGGATCAGGGACAGAAGCAGGGGTGGGGTAAAACTTTCTCTGAAGGATTTATTCATAACACCCAGGACACTCTGCTGGCTCAGGGACAGCTGTTTGTGCCCCAGGACCTCCAGGCTGCTCTCTGCAGAGCTGTTTGCCAGCAGATCACCCTGGCCTGTGCTGGTGCCTGGGGTTATTCCTGCCCAGGTGCAGAACTCTGCATCTGCCTTTGTTGAATTTCAGTGTGTTTCTGACATCCTTGGCTAGATTCAATTCCACATAGGCCTTGACTTTCCTTGTCTCATTTCTACTTACTCTGATAAGCTCTTTATGTTCATTCCAAGAGGCCTAACCCTGATTCTACCTCTTGTGTATTTCCTGCTTACTCTTGAATAATGACAAGAGTTCCTTGTTCATCCGTGCAGGTCCCTTGCACCCTTTTCACTCTTCCTCTTGCTTCATTCTGCTCCAGCTCTGGTCTGCTCAGTGCAGGGACTGTCACATAAATCGTGTCTGCCATCTGTCTCCTGCAGCCAGCTTCATCTTGTTCCAGGAGCATTTATCAGAATAAAAACAGAGTTTTGTCTAGCAGAGAAAAGCAGTGCTGGGAATTCATACATTACCTGAAGCCAAAAAATCATAAATAACATTTTAATCTGGCTGAGGGGCTTCTGGGCAACTCTATTTGTCATCAGCTTTACTGAGGGTATGCCAAGCATTACCCCAGATCAGAAAGTTTTTGAACAGCAGTCCCACAAATGGCACAACAAGCTATTAAACATGAGATGCATAGGAATATGACTCAGCCTTCCCCTCTTCAGGGCAAACAAAAGGTGATCCTGCCCTACGTGTTTAATTTTTCTGGTTAACTGAAGTGCTAGTGCTCATCTAACAAGAGCTTTTTCCAATATATTAATGACAAAAGGCAGTGTAGAAATAACATTGCCCCATTCCAGGATGACGATGGCCACTTCACAAACACAGACACAGACAAGGCAGAGGTGTTTAATGCATTCTTTACCTTTGTCTTCAATGTGGATGACAGACCACAGGAATCTCAGTGCCCTGAGCTGGAAGACCACAGCTGCAAGAATAATAAACTCCCAGCTGATCCTTATGTGGGATCTGCTGCTCCAGCAGAGTCCCTACAGATCTGTGGAGCCTGATGGGTTTTGTTTGAGAGTCTGTGGTGGTTTTTTTTAATTTCCTGAAATAGCGCCGTGTCAGGACCTGGGTGGCCTCCTTTGGACACAAGAAGGACCAATTAGTGTCTGATTTTTAGTATTGACACATTGTTACACCAATGAGATATTTTATGTGCCTTCGTGAAACACACCTGTAAAGATGAAAAATCCTGGAAATCTCTCTTTTGGTTTTGGCAGGTAAGTAGTCTGGCTGGGCTCAAGGCCTGCACAGGCCGTGGGCCTGGCTGGGCCTGGGCCAGGCTGGGGCGGGGAGGCCCTTTCCCACTGAGATGCTGGCTGCTTCCCCCTCTCCCCAGTGCGGCCAGACTGGCCTGAGGTGGCTCAGCAAGACTGATAGCTGCTAACGCCCTGAGAGCCAGGCTGCCAGGCCTGCCCTGCCACGGCTTGGGGAAGGGGGGCTGATCCAGGCCCCTCTGGAACGGAATGCAGTTGGAGCAACCACTGTCACTTCCTGGCTGGGCCCTGGCAATCCTAGCTCAGCCCCAGCATGGCTCCCAAAGACTCTTTATGTTAAATAGCTCCTGGCCATGGCCTGGAAGAGATCATATGGACATCTGCAGGCTCAGGCAAGATATTAACCCTTTTATTGCCCAGAATAAGACTTGCAGATGCTTTGTTCTCTCTCCTGAGTGAAAGAAAAGAACACAGATGCACAGGAACAACATGAAAACATCAAGGTCAGACCAAAGGAAGAGTTGGATCCGAGATGAAGGATTGAGGAGATGCCCTGTTTTGGACTGAAATTCTTTTTTTAGGCTATGGAGAAGATTTAGATAAATCAGATACTCTTATTTCCCTGTAATTTATAGAAATGCATATGGAGTGGGTGAAATGTTCTAACCGTAGACATGAGCAGAGGCATTTGTGTTAAAGCAAGCAGTAGCTGTGATCCCATGAGAAGTTTGAACAAAGAGGAGAGATGAAGTTTCCTGTTGCTCCCCAGGGAAGAAGAAGAAAGATCTCTGTTTCCAAAGAACTTTGCTTGACCTGCTAATCCTTGAATTTGTGTGCCCTATAAGTTGACATGGTCCTTGATAACAGTTGTGGGAAGGCTATTAATCAAGGAAGGGTTTTTTACAGTGATCAGATTTCCATTCTCCTTGGCTGCTGATTGACTATGGCATCAAGGCCATGAGAAAACTTTCTTTGCAGAGAAGTCTCCATAGACTGAAGAGAGAAACTCTTATCCCAAGTAAATTGGAGAAAGACTATTTTTAGATACGGTAAACTGACTGATATGTTTCTGTACAATGTCAGTGTGAAAGAAAAGAAATTGTGGGGGGAGGAGAAGTGTTTTGAAAGTTTTATTCTGATTATTTTTCCTTGTAGTTTCTGGTAATAAACTTTTTCTTTATACCCTTCAAAGTTTCTCCCTGTTTTGCCTTCCTCCTAACCCTATCTCACCAAAAGAAATTAATAAGTAATTCTAGTGGGTGCACTGGCGATTTAGCCGGCGCTGAATCCACCACAGAACTCTCAGTTGCTGATGTTTTGTCCCAAAGCCTTCCTCAATGATTTCTGAGCAGTCAGGAACTAGAGAGATCTCAGGTGTCTGGTAGCAGGTGAATGTTGTCCTGATTTTCAAGTAGGGCAAGAAGGAGGACCTCAGAAACAACAAGCCTGTCGGTCTTATTTCACTGACTGGTAAAATCATGGAAAAGATTATCTGGGAGGTATCGAAAAACACCTGAAGATGTGTTGATGACAACACAGTCATCAGTCACAGCCAGCATAGCTTTAAGAAGGGAAAGTCCTGCTTGCCAAACCTGATTCCTTTTTACAACAAGGTAATCCCCCTTGTGAATCAAGGGAAGCCAGATGATGTAATCTTTTTGGATTTCAGCAAAGCTTTCCATACTGTTTTACCCAGGATCCTTCTGGACAAAATTAGTTTTGTAGCACTCCATCTTAGGGCAGATTCTCCTCAACATCTTCACAAATTACTTTAATACAGACCTGGAAGGAACACTAAGTCTGACAATAGCATTAAGCTGGGAGGAGTTGTCGACTGTCTCAGAAGAGAGGCCCTGTAGAGAGACCTTGACAAATTAAAGGGCTGGAAAATGACCACCAGTGTGAAGTTCAACAAGGGAAGGTGCTGGATTCTGCCCCTGATGTGTCTCTTGGGGTGTCCTGCATGAGATGAGGACTTGGACTCAATGGGCCACATCCATCTCAGTATGGTTCTATGATTCCATGGTCTTTCTCCTGGCTACCTGTGGATAACAGCTGCTGGAACAGAAAGGCTCTGCTGCTCTGGTCTCCATTTGCCATTTACAAAAAAGCGTGAAGCATTGTCACTGAAGGGAACATTAATGCTACTGGAGAGCGCTTAGTGATTCTAACCTTTGTATACTTTCCACTGATTTATGTAGAGATATATCCATGCTTGTTTGTGTATGTTAGTGGTAATTCTAGGGGAAAATGACCACTACCTTCAGGCTGGATAGTTCAGTTTCAAATCTAACAGCTTTTGGCTGTTTTACAGATTTCTAGTCCTGAGGATATTTTTTTTTTCAGGTTATCAACTGTCTGGAGTATTTTTTGGAACCTACAAGAGGATTATCATATTCCCACATGTTGCAGGACCTGCAAATCTTGCAAACAATATGCAGATCAAAGTGATGGCAATGAGAACTGAATGTATAAGATACTGTTTTGTCATTAATTTTACTCCACCAAAAAAGCCCTTCACTGAGGGTGAAGGCAAAGAGAGTTGAGGGCAGCCTCCATTAAACAAAATCCTTGTTGTTTTCAAATGTCTAAATCCCAGGATGCTGTTAATCTTTTTCATAATTTGGTTATTACTGAGGGACAGCCATATTGCCTGATGAGAACAAAGTGCCTGAGCTGATGAGCTCCACTTGTGACTCAGGAATGGAGGAGATGATGGGGCAGGGTGATCTAGACATCAGGTGCAATGTTACGTGCAATGCAGTAAATCAAATTTCTTCCTCTTCCACTCTTACTCCCACACACAGAGAAACTAATTGTATGACTCCACACACTGCAGATGCAAACACAAGATATTTGGAAGCTGAGCCCTGACTTTGAGCTAACAGAAGATGACAATATTCACAGTTGGAAATCCATGCATGGATATTTTGTTCCAGGGAAGTGCAATGTAGGCTGGGTTTTAAAATATATCAGAGGTGGTTTAGCTTCTCAGATGCCACTGCAAGGTGAGGAAAGTTGGGCCCCTCCTTCCCTCTGCTTCCTTTAAAAGTTTCTATAAAGACAAACCCTTCCATCAGTAAGAATGGTGCTTGGTGGTCATGCTTTTGATAGGTGTATGTAGGGTTTTTGAACAGTGCAACAAGCTGAGCTGAGGAAATTGCCATTAGCTTTTCTGAGAAAAGTAAACTCTGATCATCTCTAAAGGTAAGCTCATGTTGATGACTGTTCCCAAAAATGGATAATGGCTTAGGCTCTCAGCTAGTACAAAATTACCGGGGTGAATTCAAAGAACTGAGTTCATTAATACAAACTACAGAGCCGATGAACCTTGAATAGCTGATAAATGCTGGTCTTTGAATTTTATAATTAGGCTTCTGATAGGAAAAAGAGACATGAGAGATCAAGAAAGCAATTAATTGTCACAAAACAAACCATATCTGACTCATCATCGTGAGCAGCAGAAAGATCTCTAAAATTTGTCTTTTGAAGCCAGGGTTCTGTAGCAGAGCTGCTTGAATAAAGAGAATGGAACAGCACAAAATGCACAAAATGCACTCCTTCTTGTCTGGCTCTGTTTTCAATCTGCCGTCTCTTTCTTTTCGGCTGCTGTGGAATAACACCCAAGTCAAATAATTTTTATTTGTTTTCATTTCTTGGTTATGTGAGTGCATTCAGAATGAGCATTGCAGAATTACTCAAAATTCATAACGAAGCATCAATCTTCTGACTGTTCTTCAATCTTGATGTATCTGTTCAGCCCCATAATACAAAAAGAAATTAATTGTTATAATACACTACGCATGGCCTAGATTTTTATGGATGTAGAGCATTCCCTGAGCTTCCAAAGAAGAGTAAGGTCACATAGGGATGAAATACCTGAATATCTGACATATTTATTAAGGACATGAAGTTATCCTGTGTGGAAGTAAGGTCTCCAAGCATATGATGCTTGTCAGAGGCTCTGCAAGTGTTGTTTCCCTAATAAAGAAGGTTTTGCACGCATTTCCCAGAAGGTAGGTGATTCACCATGCCAGGTTGAAATCCAGTACACTGCAATATAAGCAGCTCATGAGGCTTGGTGGCACAGTGTATGGAAATCCAGGCATGACTCACACACTCAATATAGGATTGCAAGGAGGTATTTGCAATAATTGAGCAGAGCTTTAACATCATATCCTCCCTGCTCTGTGCAGAAGTACCATGCAGGAACAATCCTTTCTGATTCAGCCAATGCTCAGGGAGGTACTTGACCCCATATATGCACTTAAACAGGACAGGAGACTGATTTAAGCAAGTAAATAGGATTAAGGCAGGTTTAATGGTTTTACATCACATGCAGCCTGTGCTTAAACGACTTGCTAAAGCAAAGAATGCCTTTTGTTTCCTGAATTGGTTGTTCTCAAGCCTGGGGGGTTGAGGAAAGAGAACAATCCAATTGCAGAGGACAATCTTGGACAGCAATGGGAGATGCCTGCAAATTTTCTGAGGCCATCAGTGGGCTGAAGTGCTCCATTGTCTGAACACACGGGCAAGAGCTTCAGCCCAGCTTTACAAAAGGTGGGCTCAGCATGGCTCAGCACCATCCTGGGAGCGGGAGGGGGTAAGAGATGAAGGCAGCGTTAAGACTGCCTAACTTTAGGCGCATAAATTCGGTGCCTGCATGAAGAGTGTGATTCACATTTGCTGTATACACCTGGAGACAGTCAGTCTCCTCCTAGTGTGACTCAGAATGACCTCTGGAACTTATAGATGCTTTAAAGGAGACTATGTCTCCTTTATTGCAATGTTTTTGCTAGCGACTCAATATCCAGCGTTTGCAAAGCCCAATACACCATTGTTGGTAGTGTTACAAAGTCAGTAATATTTAGCTGTCAAACTGTTCAAATCCCCCTGCAGAGTTATGGCTATCTTTTGCATTATAAGAGTAGAGTTATTTTTCCATTAGTGCAATTGAAGAAATACAGATTTCTTTGGGAAATTCTTCACCCTCAGTTACTAAAGGGATTACCATACAAGCAAATCTCCCTTCCTCTTCTGTCCCACTCCAAAACAGCATGCACTATCAGTACTACTATGATGGAAAATCCAGGCAGAAATTTAGCTTTAAACTCTGTTTTAACAAATTAGTGTTGCAGCTACTTCCTTCTTGCAGTTCCTGCTAAGAGGTGCTACATGCACTTGAGACTTTACATGGAGTTGTATGGAGTTGTTACATGTGCACATGTGTGTATTATTCTATGTAAAAATGTAAGCAATGAGCTGCGTTCAGACAGCCTGATGCCTGGAACTCTTGGCTGAAGCAGTGTTGATAGTAACTACTGGTATTTTCAGAAAAGTTTCGTTCAAGGATGGGGCACCCCTCTGAAGTGAGGTAATGGAAATACAGTGTAAAAGAGAAACTCAGCTGACAGTTCTTTCTAAATCCTCGGTTTTTAATATGCCTCTCATGAACAGCGAATTAGGATGCAAGTAGCTGAGCTCCCTGTTGAACTGTGGGACTGGACTTTGTCTTGACATCCTGGATATTCATGGTTCTCTGCACCCCACCAATGCTAGTCTGAAGAGGGGAATTAGAACTCTGGGTCTAATGGGGCTGGCATATGGCTCTCCTCTTTGCCCAGCCTCTATGGATCTGTTTCACAGGAGCCCTTCATACAGCAGTGCACGCAGAGCTGCATGCTCCCCTTGTCCTAAGTTCATTTCCTTATCAGAATATATGGCACTGCATTATGCTGCATGTTTACGGTTTGAAACACTGGCTGATAATGTGGCCAGAGTCAAACAAAATGCTACATGCAACAGCAACCATTTAATTTGTTTTAGGGAAAGAATATGACACCAGAAAGAAAGAAATGTATACTTAGCTACATTGGCAGTCAAATAGCTGAAATGATATAACCATTAAGATATGTTTTCCTGATAACCACCCTCTTTCATATATTATCTATTTATTCTTCTCTGGTATCTTAATGGAACTTGGAACATGTTAGATCTATGCTTTTTTCCAGTATGCATTTAGTTCATTACTGGAAGCAAAATTTCTCATTCTTTCTGGTTAGATTATTCTCACAAATTGCAGTAGGAGAAGTGATATTTTTAATGGGTACTTGTGTAATTAAATAGAAAAATGTTCACAGAAATTAGCTTTATTAGTGCCTAGTGGGGTTGGAGTTTGAACCTTTTCAGTCTGCAGTTAGAAATATTAGATAGCCAATTGATTCTCAGCAAAATATACATTTCTAGACTTTTCCTTTTCTAAAATGCTGTTGTGAATGAAATGGCTCCTTAAAGCTTTGAAAATGGACTTCCTGAAAGGAAATACTTGATCAGACAGAAAAGGTTTAGACTGTGCAGGTACTCTGTGTTGAATAATGATTCTTTTTTTTTTTTTTCTTTTCCCCTGTAATTTTTCATCTACAATTATTTTCAGAGTTGAACTAGCTCATATGCCAACTTTTCTTAGATTTGTAATGTTTGGAAAACTGCAGTGGCAGAGGCTGGCTTAATGTTGCAGAAGGAGACTCTCAGGGACAGTGGAGTACCTCCCGTTGCTCTGATGCACAAGAAGTTAATTGTGACTCCTTAATTGTCACCTCCACAGTGTGATCTATCTACAACAAACGGCAACAATCAGGTGTTTCCCCTTCCCGTGAATGTGCTTTTAACAAACAGACCACGTCCTCATTCAATCTATGACACTAAGATAATGCAATAATACATACTAGAGCTAGCATTTTTTAAGTAAGCCCCTCCCCTCCCCTTTTCTCCCTTAAAATAGCCTTCTGTTTACTGAAAATACTATCTTTGTTTTCAGAGTGAAGAGGAGAGGAAGAGGGAGAGGTAAGAAAGAGGACACTTCGCTTGAAAACTAATTTAACAAGTTTGGAGTTACAAGATGTGACTGACCAGAAACTCTGCTTGGTTAACTCAAAGAGGGTGAAGGTAGAAATTTCAAATGCAGCATTTCAAAACGTAGTCAACTGGAGAGAAAAAAATGCTGTTTAGTGTGGAGGCTAGGTAGTTTGCTCTAATTTAGGCTTAGATTTCTCTCTTTCCTTAACACTACTTCAGAAATCAATTTTCTGTGTACATTTACTCTAAGTATTTCTCCTAAGGGAATGTATCAATTGAAATCACATTAGAAATTTTAATTATCTCTAGGGCATTTGACAAAGCCGGTTCTGTAATTCAGAGGTAGTTGGTTTCACTATTTCCAGTGTACAAGGGTTTAGGGGCTTGTTTCTCTGCTGACTTGAAGCATGAGTGGTGGTGGAGGGAACAACGAGTATTCCAACTGTTTTCATGGAAGGAAGTGATCCATGTGTTTACCTTGACTCCCTACTCTTTCTGCTGCATTATTTCATTTTAGTGCTTCTGACACACACATCTGTATTAAATAGGCAGAATTTTTTTAACTGTCTGAATCACAGACAATGCTGCTGTCAGTGATGTCCACAGCAAACCTTACTTGGCTGCAGTGAGAAGGAAACAAGTGAGTGTTACTGGTGAAGTAATCTCTTGAAAGCCCTCCTTTTCAATACGTTTCACTTTTTTTTTTCCATCCAACTGCTGGTTATTTTCCCAAGCCATTCTTTTTCATTCTAAATCAAATTTCCCATTCCTTTTAAGTCAATAGTTTGACTTTATCTTTCTGTTTTCTTTACAAATGTTAAGACCACACACTCAGCTCTGCTAACACATTGTATTATGCTACTAGTAGACAAATTTTAATATCACATCACATACATGTTGCAGTTGCTATTGTAACATGCCTTTTAAAAAATATGTTTATTGGATGAAATTTTCTCTTTCTCAAGAAAAAATCTGGTTCTTCAATATAATTTATTATGCCTTTTAAAATTCTGTCTGTTCAATAAAATCTTTGCTATATTATAAATACCTGTAACGAAAATATAATTTAAAATTCTGAGAGAAATTTTTTTTTTTTACTTTTACATTTTTCACAAAACCCACACAGGCACCAAGGAAAGACTAACAATAAAAATAATTTACTCCTGTACAAGCAGATCTGGGTTGGAAACATTCAAAAGTGAGATTTTAAACTTGTCATCTGTTGAAACTTTGGCTACAGTATAGGAACTGATCTTAAAATAAAGGAGGGTCTTTTGTTTCCCACCCTTTTAACCTGAAAATTTCTTTCAAGGCCTGATGGAGTGTTGTTAGTACTTTCCTCACTGTAATATACCTGAATGAGGACTGGCTAAATCTGTTGTAATCTGAGGGAACCAGCCTCTAAGCATCATTGCACAACACTAAAAGTGGTCCTTACCTTGCCAGATGAGTCTATTCTGAAAATTAAACATTAGTGAAAATAAGTGCTCTCATTCTGTAATAGCAGCAATTAGAAATTTTCATGGTTTGCTTGTTCATTAGTTATGCATTGCCAGAAAGCTTTTGCATGGAAAATACAGCAAAGGGAAAGCTTTCTGACCTGGACTACTTGCAGGGATTTTATTTTTTGTTTTAATGACTTCTCTTCCTAAGCAAATTTCTTAGTAGAGAGGGAGCGATCAGTACGAGAGACATTCAATAGTGGAGATATTATCCTTCAACTGTTGACTAGAAAAATACTAAAGAATCCTTAAAACTGGCAAAAAGGCAGGCTAAGCCCAAGATAGGCATAAAGCCACCACAAAGAATTTTTTAAATCTTATATTTGGTAAGACCATTTCCAAGGTTGTATTTAGAGAAGTCATTTTTTCCACAGGAGACTTAATTAGTTACAGTAAATAGATTTACCTTTAAATTACAGAATTTAGAGTGAAATTTGAAAAAACTTTTATTTGAACTGATAGATTATGAGCAAAATGTAAAATTCCTGTCTTAGAGACACTTGCATAATTTTAAGGAATAGACAGTGAAGAAGAATCTAATCAAATACTTCTAAAGAGTCTGCAAAACACATTTCAATAGTAGACAAGAAGAAGAAAAGTAAAAAGCAGTCAGCACTTTTTTTGGGTTTTCTTTAGCACTTCAATGACATAACTATCCCCTGGGAATCTTCATTGCCTTGTTCTAGATCCCCTACCTTTTCTGAGCATCCAACATGGGTTTTTTTGGTTTTTTTTTGTTGTTTTTTTGTTTGTTTGTTTGTTTTTTGTTGTTGTTGTTTTGGTTTGGTTTTTTGTTGTTTTTTTTTTTAATTATTAGAAGCAAAATAATATATAATTTTGACTCTCTTTAAAGAGGTATGTGTGGAAAACTGCTAATGTTAGGGAGTTGCTTTCAGTGAGCCACCTCTGCCTCAACATTTTCTTCCCAATCCACATTCCATGCTCACCCTTCTCAGGGTATTTTACTTTTAAAATCTCAGACAATTTTGCCTTGTCTTCCTAGATGTTTTAGGAATTTTACAGTCTTTGGGTGGACTTTTCTGCAACAGCTACCTTTTCTGTTTCACTTGACCTGACTCCTTGCAGATGTAGGCATCTCAGAAGGCAGCTGAACTACTTTAGAGACCCAACTGAGGCTCCACAGGTAGGAGGTTGGAGTCCAAGGCTCACATAATTGACACAAATAGATCAGTACTCCATCAGGTGATTCATAACCCATGAAAAGAAAGCCAAGTGCTCTGAAGTGAGACTCTGTCCTCATTAAACACATATGGCCTAGAAAGACCAGGCTCATAATTCAGGCACTTCACTTGGGTAAGTCCCAAGTCAGCTGCAGAGAATGCCATCCCATGGTCTGGGATGCCTCACTGGGGGCCCTTCTTTATTAGTGCGTTTCTGTCTGTATTCTAAATTGTGAACAACTTCATCAGTGTTCAGTGATGCCCCAGTCCAACCCCAGCCTCCCAGATGTTCCATTACAGGAGAACAGAAGGGCAAGGGAGCATTGTTTGGAGAAGAAACAAAACATCTGTGGTGGAAGCAGTACTGGCTGCAAGTATTAAATCGGAATAAATGACGAATATAACAAAGACTGCAGTATGCACGACAAATCCATGGATGAGAATATATCCCCATAGCTTTGGCAGTTTGGTTCAAAACTGCTTGGTAATTCAAGTTTTGAATCCTACTGCATGCTTCAGTGAAGAGGGTGGAAGAATAAGTAATGTGAAAAATGTTTAAAATATAGTATAAGGGTTTTCAGGGGAGTACTACTGCATTTCATGCCTGAGGGGGCAAATCTACTCTGAAGAAAGGTTTTGAAAAAAGATAATACTAAGAAGTGTAATTTTCCTGCCTTATCCCCTCACACCTGTTTTTTCCCTTCCTTGATATTTGTATTAAATATGAAGCAATCAAGCAGCAATCACACAACTAGAGCATACACAGACTTCGGAAAAAAAAAACTACAGGCGGGGAGAACGAATATTTCCAACTCAATGCCATACCCTACAGTTAATTTCCTTCATTTATGATATCAACCAATGCTTGCAGCAGTCTATCATCTCTATGCTTGTAAGGTTTGGCATTGTAAAATAGATCAACGTAGTCACTGTACAGACTTTCTTCTGAGCCTCTCAACTGGGAGGGCTTGTTCAATTTCTTGAGGGCTTGATAGAAGTGTTCATATGGAATGTTTAACTTCTCCCTTGCGGTCTTCTTTGGCAGCTGCTTCTGATCCATCTGTCTGCTAAAAGCACTTTGCAGTAAATGCAGCATGGCCTCTGATGGGATTTTATCTTCTGCTTTGTCGCTGTTGCTGCTGGTTTCTTCTGTGGCTTTGGGTTTTTCACTCAGACTCTCCAGTGTGGTATGGTCCTAGAATACAGATTAGCAAGAAAAAAGGTCAGGTGTCAATGAAAGACTGACTGGATTAAAGTTTGCTGTGGTTGGTGATCTCCATCTATGTGTGGACAAATGCTATTTTTTCATTCAGAAGCCACTTGGGCATCTAGAAAACAAGCAGACCATTATCAACCAAAAGAAACTATCAAAAGGGACTACAAAAGATCAACCACCCCCCCCTCCATATTATAGGCAGTTATAAATTCAGATTCCACATTGGCAGGATACAACAGGTCATTTTATACCAGTATTTGTTCTAGTCTTAAGAGATATTTCTGGTTGTGCCATGGGACACAGCACTCTAAATGAAGGAAACGTATGCAGGGCTGATGGCAGCTCTGATTGTGCCTTGTACTCTTAGGAAAATGACAGAACCAGTGTTTCCATGCCGTCTTCTCTGTAGAGGATCTCACCTGAGGAAAAGACAGTGAAGTGTGGCTAATGGGTGGTCATAACACATACCTGAGAGACTTGGAAGACCAATCCCAAATACAGGTTCATACAGCAGTTGGTGAGAGGCATGATCTTGTTTCAATGCTCATCTATGCCTGCAGACCTTCCTCATTCAACCTAGAACAGTATCTCTAACTGACCATTCATTTTATCTTCATGCAATTTTTTCCATGTCCACTCATTTTATCCTACAGCACCTGCTAAATCCACTTTTACTTTCTTCCAATTGATTTTCTTGCCCATGGCTGCCAGACCTGGGGACATTTATGTAACGGACTTAAAAACTATTATCCCGCCCACCTTTCATAACCTGTCTGAGCAAGTTAAACTATCTGTGCTTTATGTATGTCCTAATTACTTAATGGGGAGGCAATTTGATGTGATGGGATTATTTTCTGAAGTTGTTGACGTAATCAAGCTCTATGAAAATGTGCATTACTACCATCCTGTGCATCCTGAAATCCAGAGTAATTCTGTCTTGTCATATTTTTAGAGCACTGTTATCTGTAAGGTAAACAGGGGTGCTAAAGGATCTGGCAGCACAGATCCACTGAGCCAAACCTTTTGATTCAGTGAGTCCCTGACTTCTATCAAGCCCTTTCCTCCTGAAATTCCTTCCAAACTCATTGGAAGCACTTCAGCAGGGAAGATTCCTTCAGAATGTGACACTTGTTCTCAATAGAATTACATAAATTTAGTGTGTCTGTCAGAGGTGTATTCCTCCCTCCTTCTACCACTCAGCTGAATTAGCCATAGAGTTCCTTGCTTTGGGAGAAATTCCCTTTTATCATCCTAAACCCCTTATATTTTGCAATTTGAAAACAATAAAAATACCAGGTTTTGGCATGGACAAAATTACAATATGCACTCAAAATCTGTCAGGGGTTAGATGAAATGAATGAATGCAAAATGAATATGTGTCTTCTTACTAGGCAAAAAAAACCCACCCCAAAACCAAAAAACAAATCCAAACCATTTTCTTACAAACTGAAAAACATGTAAGGCATAAATATAATATAATTCTACCTCTACAAGATCCGTCATCTTCTCTACTCCTCTTCTGTCATTTTGTACAGCATTGTAGGATGTATACACACGTGGCTGCTTCATGTGTTCAGGCTGGGTTGCAGTGCCATGCAAAATCAATTTCCAGTTTACAATCCTCCCCTCATTTTGTATTCGTCTGGACTGAAAAAGAAGCGTGGCATCAGAATACGTTCTCAGGACATGAAAGATCAAAATAGACACTTGAATGCGCAGTACACAAAAGTGACCAAAGCTGATTATCAGGGTTTCAATACCTAGCTATTGAGTATGATTCACAAGCATAAAACCCCCAGATATAGTAGAGACAGAGTATATTAGAATGTGGGATTTAATACAATAGCTTAACCACTCAAAATATTCACATTTTGATGCAACAATTATTAATTCATCATGTAAGCATCAATGGAATTTTGTCATAACACAGAATGATAGAAGTTACTGAAATAGTATTTTGCATTATTAGAATTTGTTCACTAAGCCAGTCCTTGGTAATTTCTCAATAAAAATTACCATTGGAAATGATAATGTGAGATACTATTCTTTGCTATTATGTGGTGTACAACAGCAATCTGCAATACAGTGTGTGGAAGCAAGCAGCAAATATTTATTTATAAATTTTGGTGGCAGTACTACAGAAATAGAAAGTGGAAGAGACAGGTACAGAAAATGCAAAAAGCTACAAGGTGAAGAAAGAGTATATGATACCTTGAGGACAAAAGTCTTGCTTTATTGTTAGTTTCAGAAAGCTCTCACTTAAAATGAGAGCTAATTTACAAACAAAATGCTCTTCTTACCTTTGTTCCACAAAAATGCATTCAAAGAGTAGGATATCTGTAACCATGTAAGCCTGCAGCATTAACACGACATTGCTGATAGTAATATTTACTCCTGGTGCCTTGTCCATCTGCTCAGCTCTTGGCAATACCCTCCTGTTTACAATTTGAGGCCAATAGGGGCTGAAGACTCAGTGTCTAATAGGAAGCTTTCAATTTTTGGCAAGATCTGACCCCTAAGGACAAGCCTATTAACAGACAACTTCAATGAGATGAGTGAGCTTGATCACTCTCTCTTTGAAGGGAATTATTTTTCAGTCCCTACCAAGCAGCTTAATTCTGGTGTCTTGCTGTTATAATCCGTATCCCCAGGTGGTTTTAGTAAACTGATTTATGTCGTATCTGTAGGCTACTTGGCTTTAATCCTTAAGTGTTGTTCAGCACTAGATACTCTCAGAAAGAAATTAGGGAAATGTATACATCAGAATAAGTTGCTGAGATCCCCCAAAAATCATTAATTCAAAAGGTTTTCAGGTGATGAAATGGACCAAGAGAAGACTAGCTCCATGCTGTGTTCTTTTCTGCAGAAAAGAATTTCCAGTTAACCATATGCTAATTTGATTTCATATTTCAATCCAAGAATCACAGGAAACTTTATTAAGTGGTTAATTTTGTTGATGTGTGTCTGAAAAACACAGGCATGAAATTTTATTGACAGGTATGTGTTAGTGAAATGAGAATGGTGCTTTGCATTTAGGTAAAGAGCAAGAAAATCTGACCCTACCTTTTTTCTTTCATCTTTAACCCAGCTGGATATCTTAAATAACCCCTCACTCAGCTTGCTTAATGAGCAGGCTCGTTAGCCAGTGTGCTTTGCAGTGATGAATGATCATTTCATCTGTGTTAGCTCCCAAACACAGCTAGTTAGCATACGGCATACTCACCATATCAGTAATTCTCAAAATCCAGGTGCCTGCTGGATTTTCACCCCATGTGTGGACAGACATGAAGTCCCAGTTCTTGAAGCCATTGGGAGATTTGTCTCTCTCTCTCTCAGCCAGTAAGACAGTGCTGGTCCCTGTGTGGGTGCAAGATCAACACTCTGATTGTCCACGCACTGCCTGTTCCTGCTTTTCATGTTTGTCAGTTTGCATGCTGCCTAGGTGACCTGGAAAACACACTGTTCAGCAGTGACTCCTTTAGCAGTTGCTCCTATAATACTTTTACAGCCGTGCTTAGGAGTGCACAGACTGTTAGGTCACACCAAAGAAGGTACATCTTGTTCAGTGTTCTATCTCTGGAATGAAAAGGTAGTGAATGCACATAAAAGAAGCATAAGGAGAAGATGTCATACACAACCAGTCTTTCCCACCGATGAGCTGTTCAAGAAACTTCTGAAATGGAAGTTTTGAAGGCAAACCAGCTCATGTAGTATTATGAAACCACAGTCTTATTGTGATTTCATCACTGGTTTGGGATATTTTTTGGCGAGTGGATGCATATTGTTACAGCCTGGTCCTCCAACAGGGTGAAAAAACATTTGCATTGTTATTATTACAAAAATGCTGCAGATCACAAAGCATTTCTGCAGCAAAAGAGGTTCTGCTGCACAGGGGGAAATTTGTTTGACTTGTTTACATATAAGGAAAAAAACCAAGGGAGCAATATTTACATAATAAGGAGCAATGAAGCCCCAAGGAACCTTGTCACAATTTATAAATATATTCAAAGGTAATACTATAAATATAGAAAGGAATGACATACATTTGCTATTAGTGTTTTGCAGGAAAGTAGAAAAGCAGCAAGAAACAGGGGAAAACCAATTTAACCATGAAAGCAAAATGATAGAGCAGTGGAGGAAGCTGTACTTGATGATTGCTACCTAGAAACAGAAAAATTAGATCAGCCTGATATTTGAATTCATATGTAAAAGCTTGTATTTTTTTTCCTGTTAATAGCAGTTTATGTAACAGACTTTACTCTGGGCTGTTTATAATATTTTTTGTCTTATTGTGTTGTTTCAAGGCATTGTCAAGACAACTTGCCATATTCTAGCTCATTTAGTACAGTTGTACTAAGGTGCCTAACAAAAACGCTTTGATTTTTAAATACACCAATGGGGAGATGCATGAAATGAAACCTAAGGAATCAGATATCCTCAGCTTTCCATTAGTCTGCTAAATCACAGGAAGTCTGATAAGAATTATTGATCTATAATTTGTTGTCTGCCAGGAGCCCTGTGGTTTCATAGGTCCAGTTGCCTCTGTGAAAATGTGCTGTGCCTTCATTTTCTGAAGGATGATTTTCAAATCTCTTTTCACAAAAATAACCAAGAATAGGTGAAGGTTAAAGAGAGGTCTCTATAGCTCCCTGAATGCTTCACCCTCACTGGATTTGGCCAGTGATATATCTAGCTCTCTTTAACCACTGGAAACCACCATTTTTTGCATGAAGTAAATGTTACACACTACAGGAACACAAACAAATAAAAACTTTGCCTCCCATACCTGATGGAGAAACCAGAGTGACATGAAGATCACCTCTACGGGAGTACTCAATCGTTGCCTCGAGCTGCACATGCTCCAGAGATGCAATGGAGTTCTCTTGACCCTCACAGGCTTTTGTGGGAATTTCAATGATGACTTCTTCATTTGCTCTTAATAACCTGTCAAAATTGAAGTAGTTCTTTGGTTACCCACAGGAACTTCTGATTCTGGGTCATGAAGTGTAAATGACATGTTTAACAGTGGTTTCAGAATGAGAAAGGAAGAGTGAATGCCAGCTCAATAAAACAAAGGTAATGTCTGCTCTTCATCCTCTGCACAGAGAGAGACTCTGCATAGCTTTCTCTTCACAGTTCCCATTACTTCCAAATAGAATGGGTGTCTAAATGTCCACATAAATAATTCTAAATTCAGGATCATGGGATCTTTGTTTTCATAATGTAACATAGAGGACTGCAATAAACATACATAAAGAGCAAGTGTGGCATACATCAGTAGTGGGTCAACATTCTGTGAAAAAGACAGAGTCCATAAAAACAATTTGATAGCAAATTGGCACAAATAATAAGATTACCAAGCAGTGACTCTCCAAAACACTGCAATACATTTCTGCAGAGAGACCTTTGTTGCATTCACATGGTATAATTTCAGCCTTTGAAACAGATAATTTTTTCCTGGATAAAAATCCGTATGAGAACATGTGCCGACAGAAAGAGTCTAGATATCCTTATTGATTAACCAGCTCAGCGACTAATGATAATTAATCTATCTGTTCAGGCTCACTGTGCTGTTGGCACATGGCTGATAAGATTTTTCAGTGAGCCTTTGAAACACTTGTGTTTCATAAGAGAAATGCTATAGACATGACTAAAGCTCAATATATCACCTTGATTTCAACATATATACAAGTCTGTCCAGGAGAAGAATTGCTAAGACCCATTACAGACACTTTTATTTTTTAAAAATCTTTGTGAGACATCAGAATCTTTTTATCTGTCTTCTGATAGCTGTCTAAAAATTCACAGCCTTGCTGATTGGGCTCAGCCTCACAGTATCATCCTTTCATACGCTGTCTGCACAAGCAGACATAATAATCTTAGTCTTTGTTAAGGCTTCATACTAGTAATTTCCATCAGTCTTACACTAAAAAAAACAAACCAAAAAGCAAATGCTGTTTGCCTGCCTCTGGGGAATGCAGTTTGGCTAAGCTAAATGAATCAAAAGAAGCCCTTTATTCTCGTTCAGAGCAATCTGTGAAGAATATGATCCTTCAGGCTTTATTACAATAGACACCAGCTTGGTAATTGGTAATGCAAATCTTTACCTGGGTTCAAAGCTCTTGTCTTTGACAATACACTCTCTCTTTTCTGGTACACCATTCCATCTTTTGGGATCAGCTAAATCGACCAAAGCATTGGCGTTGAGTAGCCCAAACCCAAATCGGCTGTTGACCATCAATCCTGCTCCATTTTTTTTCCATCCTGGATTTCCAGCCAGTGGATCATATTCTGAGGTCCACACTACCAAGTGCTGCATATCCCTCCATGTTAGATCTGGGCTGTTTGGAAAATGTTTCTGGTTAGTTGTTTCAGGGCTATCTATCATTTTTAATCAATTATTAAACTGAAACAGAATGTGCTTTGAATGTATATGGCATCCCACTGTTTTATAACACTCAGCATGTTGCATTTATACTTCGCAATACTTCTGCAGGCAGAAAAGATTTCTGTGTCCATGAAGAACAGGTATCTAGCAAGAGTAGAATCCAATCCTCCAAAACAATTCAGGCATTTAAAGTTAGCTAGCAATACTAGAATTTTCCACCCATCTTTTTGGGACCTGGACTTTGAAAACAGGGTATTTGATTCCATCTGTGACTCACTTTACCCTTTAAAATATCTAGGTGTGTTGGCTTATGTCACCAAAGGGGTGTGCAGTAGAAAATAAAGCTCAATCTACACCATACAAGTATTAAATATATGCACTATTGCTTAAAGTGTTTCCTGTGAAAAAAGTCATTGTCCTGTCCTTTCTTAGCTTCCCCAAGGCCTAAATTCTGACTATCTGCCCTACAGGATCAAAGGCTGGCTGCTCCCTGCCTGCTCTGACAGACAAGCTTGGGCACCTTCCCTTTTATGCCACATCATTGGCAGAAATTCTTCTGTAAATTGGCTGAGGCTTAGTTTAAACTCCTGCAGCCTATTGTCTTCAAATCACCTCTCCTGAATCCATGTGCACCCCCACTTTTAGGTGCATCTGGCCAGAAATGAGTAAGTGCTGTTGCCAATACACAAAATATTCCTCAGTCATCATGATTTACTCACATTGCTTTTGCTTTTCTAGGAAGGTGTTAGGGCAAGGAGCTGCTTAATTTTAATCATCAGCCTGAGCAAGTCTGACTGACAAAAGGTGGAGCTGTAGTATGAGGTAGTGCCTCTTAAAACAGGCACTTTGGGGAAGGCAGTGGGGTAGTTGAGAGAGAGGAGTTTCAAAGGTAATGGTGTGATATCTTACTTTGCTTCCAGTGCCAGAGCAAAAATTCCTGCTGCCAGAGGTGCAGATGCAGAGGTCCCTGTATGAGTTTCTGTACATTCATTGTGAAGATCAACACTTGTCTGACAGAAAATAAAACAAAACAAAACAAAACAAACACCAAACAAAAAACCCCAAAAAAGACAAAAACCCCCAAACCAATAAAAAAAAAGGCAAAGAAAAAAAGCATAAATAAACGGTTGTAAATACACTCATATCCATAGTCACAAACATAACTCTGAGTCTCATACTTGGTGTATATTAATACACTCCTCACCAGCAGAAAAAGTGATGAGTGTTTAAATCTGCTCATGTTTCATTCCACTCTTTTTACTTCAACTATAATTTTAGTATCAAAACATTTTGTGTTGGAACAAAATATTCCCACACTGAATATCTTGTTTTAGTCTAAAGGTTTCACAATAAGTGTTTCAGGCTTACTGGTGATTCATGAAAACAGGTCATTGTGTTGGTCCTAGAACATTCAAAATTACTGCTTACTAGGAAATTGCTCATAGGATTAGTATTGGTGTTCTGCTCCTTCTTCAGCAGAAGAACTATAATTTGTAATGAATAAACACCAAACTCATCAGCCTATTTGTCTAAATCTCGACTATAAAGAGAAGCCACTTAGTAAGGACTGATATCCAGGCTAACTTGGAATGATGCTGTTTTAATCCCTGTCAGTGCAGTTGTGTTGTAAAATTAGCATCTACCAGGGCTGGACAGAAATTACAGATATTTCAGTATTATTGTGCCTCAGCAATTTTCTTCAGCACAATTAAGGGAGGCACACAGACTGGTGTGCCTGCTTGCTGAAGGTTCGGATGCACTGTTGTTAAAGAAGGTAATGGCAAGGTGTAACAGAGGCCCTGACATCACAGGTTTTCTTTTTACTCTGAATCTCTCTTTGTTTGCCCTTTGTGAAGAACAGTAGCATATCAAACCATGCAGAGACCACTTTCATACAGAAACAGTGCCCAGAAACTGCAGACAAATTCGGCACGTTGATTTAACTGCATCGACACGATGATTTTGTTTAACCATTGCTTTAAGGCAGAAGAATACAGGAATACAAACACTTTTTGGATTATAAATCCTTAAAGTTTCCAGACAAAAGCTCTAATCGCACAACACATAACATAAAGCAGGCACTTGAAGCCAAGCATTTAAGAGGTTTCATTTATTATTTGCATATATCATATCTTTCTATTTGGTCTGAAACTGGTAAAAGCAACTTACAATTCTTTGGTCAGTATAATCCCCACTGCTGTATGCTGTGGCCAGGGTTGAAGAGCACTTCTCTGCATACCAAGGAGAAAGCCCTTGCTGAGAAGCACTGCTAATGGAGATGGTGTAGATGCTGTCAGTGTAACCATCACAGTCACAGTTGTCACCCTGACGACCTCCATTCCCTGAAGCCCACACGAAAATGGAGCCTTTCCCATTCCGGCCCTGGGGGGGGGGGGGGGGCGGTGGGGAATGGGGGGGGAGAAGAAAGAAGGAAATGAATGGTTATCAAAGAGATTTCAGATCTCACACTGTATCCCTAACAACTCCTTTCTCCAAAAACCCTAATATAGCAAACCTAGGAGAGGAGCAATTTCCATTAAGCACTGTAGAAGATAGAGACAGAATAAACCAGCTGTTTGAGATATACCACTGCTCACCCTACAGCACAACTCTTAATCTCACTTAGGTTTAGTGTTTAGTGTTCTGGATACAGAAGCTTTCCTCAGGTTGTGAAGTTAAAGCCAGAGTCTGTGTTTAATAAGTAAATTTTTCAATGTGCTGCTGTTTGATCCTCACCATTTCTAGAAAAAAGGCCTTTATTAAAAAAAAAAAAACAAAACAACCAGCCAGTTTATCAGGGGTTATTTAATTTTCCTTTCCTGTACTCACAGAGGTATGGGTTAGGAGTATGAATGGTGGACAGAGTGAATACCCTTCCTTCTCTCACAGATCTGTGGGTCAGCATCACCAGCCTCCAGGCATAACCATCACAGCCATCTCAGAGGACACATGCATCACTATCCAGTCTTAACCTCTACTAGTTCTTCAGAAGAAAAAAAAAATGTTTCGTGTGACAAGCAAAATTTCTTGTGTTGTTTATTATTAATGTAGATGCACATATATATTCATTATTAATATACGCATATTTAATATTCCACAGCAGTTGGAATAAAATTTTTTTAATCACTCTACTCAGGTAAGATTTTAAGTTATTTATGCAAATGCTAAGATACTTACAGCAATTAAAACATTAAAAGCAAAGAGAAGTAAGATATACTGTGTGATATAAGTTTTAAATTTGGAAAGACAAGCCACATCAACTACAGAGAATGATACAGTAACTTTGAGAAAAAAGTGCAGAAAAGCACTGATGTATCCTAACACCTGCTCTGATTTCACTTCGAGTGATGGTAACACTTTCCTGGTTCTTTAGGTTAAGCCTGTGCTCATGTGCTTCACCTGAGCAGCAGCGAAGCATCCAGGGATTAGAGCTGTTGTCAATCCCAACACTAGCTGACTTTAAGCAGAATGGAGACCAGGCAGACCTTTGCAAAAGGAATTCTTGAATCCTGAGAGACAAATGCGTACATTTGTTCCCCATTATAAATAAAACAAGCTGTAAAAAAGGATACATTCTCCACCAAAGAATGTGCTATTTCAGAGTAAGACCAATGAATATTTGTTGCCTAATTTTCACCTTTAATTCTCCCTCTGCTCTTGCTACCTGCCTTTGGGCTATAACCTGCTACAAACTCTCTCCTCTCAGTCTTCATTATTCCCTCAGAGTATCTTTGCCAGCTGTCAGCATTTGAATAGTTCTCTCCTCTTCTCCTTCTGCCTACTGATGTTAATTGCCCTTTATCCAAATTTTTCTGTTTGTTTGTCCGTCAAGCTATTTCTCCCTTCTCCCCTTTATGATTAAATCTTCCTCTCTTTATTAGTACCTGTCCATCTTTAGATATTTTTTCACCTCATTAGCAAGAGCTAGAGTAGTTTGCTAATAAATTCATGGAAGCTCTCAGTGTGCACCCTGTTTATCATTCAAACGGATCCAAAGAGTGTAACATGAAAAAAAAGAAACCTTTAAAAATATTGCTCCCAGTACTCTTCATCATGCATTTATACCACTTTCCTTTTAATTGGATCTTGACATGCACCAATTTATAAATTAATGCAGTTAGCACAATGCAAGCTCATCCATAGGATGCTAAAATGCATCACTATTTCACATATCAAAATATTCATGAACTAGGAATTTTGTATTAAATTTTATGGGCTTTCAGTGCAGAAATCCAATTACTGTTCAGTGTAAAACAAGCAGCAGAGAAGGGTGGGCATAGGGTGAGACAAAGGCAGAAAAATTAAGGATGTTAAAAAAAAAAAAAGCTTATCCATGGAGATTAGCAGCTAAAATCCAGTTTTAAAAGCCCTAATGGTATTTTCTCAAAAGTTCTTTCTGGCTGGAAATTTCTCTCACCTGCACTATTAGAATATATCATGTCCATTCAAATACATTTTGATCAAAGACAGCACCAACCATTTTCATATTTTTATCCGGTGTCAACCATTTCAAAATTCTCTTTTCTGCCAAATTTTTGATTTATTTTTCCCTGAAGTATCATACCTGGTTTATCCCATACTCGAAAGCCTTCTGTGCTAGCCTCCCGGGCCCCTCCACAGTTTTGCCATCGTCGTTAGGGCCCCAACTTGCACTGTATATATCCACATGTTCTGGATTGAAACCGATTGAACTGGCCTCAATAGCATCAGTGACTATTCCATCCAGCATTCGTATACCTTCACAGGAAAAAAAAAAAGAAGCAGGTTGGATTTACTTTCTGTTCCCTCCACCTTGTCTTTGTTAACTGGTTTTAATGTTTCCACTAAAATTAAGCCATAAGTACTGCAACCACAGCCGACTGCTGCTCATATAAGCAATACTGAGAACAGCTCCTGTCACTGTAAAACAGTACAGTTAGACTCTATTTGCAAAGCTCAGTGTTTCTCTACAAACATAAAAAAAAAACCTTAAAATCTTCTTAGCCTCCTATTTATTTCTTTCTCTCCTTCTGCAGAGACCAAAGAAGATGATGTCTTCTTTACTGTTACTGTTTTTTCTTATTGTATTCTCCTTCTTCCTCTTTGTTCTCTCTTACACCTGCAATAAAGACTCCTGAAACTGCTAATATGCCACTGAATTAAAATAGGTTCTACCAAAATTACTTTTATCTTTTTTAAGAGTTCTAAGAGTTTTAGTTCAAAGATGCAGTTCTGAATGTTCTGACCAAAGCACTTGGCCCTCACAGTCATTAAAGGTTTTGCTGTCTCTGTAACGCTGCAATTTCACCAGCTCTTCAATCTCCACCACAGGTACTGCCACGTTTTTCTCTGCTGTGAGCAATCCGGAGATATCTAGTCATTAACAATTTATTAGGAGCTGCATGATCTAATCTCCTTCTGAGCAAGCCTGAACTCAGTGGTACTTAAAATTCAGGTGCAGGCAGTGTTCATCTGCACCGGATCCTTTGCTGTGCAAAGCCACAGCTCTGCAGTGGGGCTGCTACCACTGTCCAATGCTGGAAGACAGCAGAAAAAGCAGAAATCTGGAAAAATTCCCACTGTGGCATGGCTCTTAGAGCAGCAGCAGCAATATAAGAGCCACACAGTCAGGATTCAGCCTGTGTTTACGAGTAATAAAAATGTCTGGGTTCCCTTGGATTTGGCAGGTTAGTACTATAGCAGCTGCACCATCGCTGGCAGTTGGTGAATTATGAGTACTCATTTTCTAGTATTTTCCACAAAATGGGGATTTGGCCAAAGCACAGCAGGCAAAATGTAGTCATTCTATTAAAAAAAAAACCCCAAAGCTACCCAAAAATACTCAACAAAAAACCTCAACCTTATCCTTGCAGCTTGGTGTTCTTTTTTATTTTTGTGCTATCAAGCAGGGAAAAAAAAAATGCATGCACAATTCTTTTCCCGAATGGCTGACCTCTTAATACTCCTAATAGCTCCGAGATAAAGCTGAGCTTTATTATTTCCTATTCGTTAGTGCTAACATCAGACAAAGGAGTTAATCCCACTCTACCACAGCTGCTCCACTATCACTCACAAAGCTGGGAAAAGCAACGAGGTATATACTGTGCTTCAGGTACTAAAAACATCACTTACCCAGGATTGTCTTAAACTGAGAATGGTTTGATTACCGTTTTTTCTGTTGGCTCAGAATTGGCAGATTCTCTCATGAGCAGAGGTCTGACTGTGTGAATGCAACTGCAAGCCCCAGGTGAGAGCTTGCAACAAATAATGAGACAGTGGGAATGCAAGAAGTAATGTGCAGATACCTCCCACAGAAAAAAACAAAGACAAGTCTGCAGATAAATAATGTAATAAGGAAAAGAAAGGAAAAAAAAACCAAACCTAAGAACAATGACTCCACACTGAGGAAAACAGTTCAAGGCAAAAATCACTGTCTTGCCTTCCTGATCGTCAGAAACCCTGATTGTTCAAGTCGACTCAGAGATTTGATGTCTGCAGTAATATTCCCCTAACAGATTCCAATTATGTCCTCTTGCATAAACTCTCTTCTATTCTTGCTTCCATCATCAGTCCCACAAAATCAAAAGCAGACAAAGCCCAAGGTAATTTCCGACACACATATATGTGTCTGCCTGGCAAAAGGCTATTTTTAGTGACATGTCACTGTGCACAAACTCTCAGCCCAGTCCTTTGTAAAATGGAGCTCCTTAATAATTTAATTTCCATGGCAGCACCATGGAAATATCACAGTGGTACAGTCAGGTATGCATGAAAATACACATACCCTGCTTTGTACCAGAGGTGATCGATACACATTTCTCAGCTCCACAAGGACTAAGAGGTGAAAGCTAAAGGGCACTGAAAGGCATCACTTTGAAAACTGTCATTAAGAGTACTTTTTCTTCACACAGTGCACAGAGAAGCCCATGGTACTCACAGCCACAAACTACTGGAGACGCCAGTCAATGTTTCAGAATATGGCCAGGCATGGATGTGATGGAGAGAACATTCAGGCTTGTTAAATTTAGTACTTTCACAGAAAACAAACAAACAAAAAAACAAACAAAAAAATGGAATATTTTGTTTTACCCCTCATGTGATCTGAAGGTTGGAGAACAAGGTACTGCATATGTCAGGGTTTCTTTTCCTAGAACAGATATTGTTGACTATCTGAGAGAAGGCATGGTCTGTGGACCACTGGACTGCCACTTAAGAAAGCCATCCTGAACTAATGTCAAGTAGAAGTGTGCAATGTGTCATTTCATGGATTAAAAAAAAAAAAAATTAAAAAAATAAAAAGGAGAAAAAACAGCCTCTGGAGAAATGAATCCTGTAGAGTAGAGCTTGAATCACAAAAAAAAAAAAAAAAAAATTCAGTGTTTAGCTACTCCAAATTTATCTGAATCTTTTGAAGAATTCTCATATATTCCACTGCTCTTTGAAAGTATTTATCTTACACCCCTGTCTTCATCAGCCTGGTCACATCTAACAGCTTACAATTTCTTTCAGCTTTTCCATTCTTCCTCCTCCCCTGCCCAAGTGTATGCTGCTTTCTGGGTAATGTGGATTGCTGGACTGCTTTTTCTGCTGTTATTTCCTTTTCTAGATAAATCATCCCACACAGACCTGTAGTTTGCATTGCAAATGAGCACAGATCATATGCAAATAGCTGTGGAAGAACCTCCTCTGTAGATGCAAGAGCCTTAAAATAAGGGCACAGTGGGAGTTCAGACATCTTTCCAGCTTCATCCATTTTGCCTTGCTTTGAAAATCTGACGTCTTCATATTACGAGTGAGATATTTTATTTAAACAGATTATGACAGCATAATGCATTATGGCAAAGGCAAACTGCAAAGCTGACATCCATGACAGCTCAGTGGAGTAACTGAGAGTCGACAAAACACCATGCTGAAATGGTGAGAACGGAAGTTATGGGTGTCAATTGCCACTCATTCTCCCACTGTTTAAAAGGAAAAAGAGGGAATAAAGGAAAAAGTAGGACTGTACAAAGAACTTCCTCTGAGCTAAACAGCCATTTGCAACTGATACTTGCATCATGGTTATTTCATTAACAACTAACAGATTGAGTCACTGACTGAAAAACAAAACAATAATATTGACTGATGGGCAAGAAAGACTCTACTTGTTTTTAAATTTAACTTATGGTGACAGTAGAGAATGAAACTGTTGAAACAAAAAGGACAACAGTTTGCATAACTTCACTGACATGACCTTTTGAATGTGATTGTGTAAATGGAAACAATATGCTGCAAATATGGAGGGATGGGTATAATTTTGTGTACTCCTACTTTCACTCTACTCAAGCCCTCTCCTCCTCTGAATAATCATAAGTAATTAGACCTTTATTCCTCAAAAGATACTGGCTTAACTCTAGGTAAATTATAAGTTGTTGCTATTGTTGTTGCTGCTATTGTTGTTGTTATTATTAACTGTTGTTAATATTATTAACATTATGATTACTACTTCTATTACTATTATCATAATCACCATCCCTGCCTATACTATTGCTGCTGTTGTTTAATATTCTACCTTTCTATCTATTCATTACCAAATTCCAGACTTTATTAGAGAAATCCTGTCATATACAGGCATCACTCAGCACTGTTGCCAGACAGGATTTTGAAGCTTATAATACTGCAAGATAAATGTTTTCCAAGAATGACCAATCATTTATATTTCAGATTAATGGTATCTGGCAACACTCAGCAGCTGTCTTGTTTCCATCCATATTAGACACCTAATTTTTTTTGTTTTCTTACCTCCAACCCTGGAGTTGTAGGCTACTCCAACTCCACATTTTCTGTTGTTGGCTTGCATGGCAATTTCTCCTGCACACCGTGTCCCATGTCTGAATAAATGCAGCAAGAATAAAGAACACATCATAACAGCTTTGTTGTATTGTACAAAAAGACTCGTCAAGGACCTTGATTTATTCAAATTCTTCCTTTCATTGAATGCAGTGCAGTTATTGAAGAGCTTTTGAGTTGTACCTACATGATACAAAAATACTTATTTTTCCTAAGCCTCATTAAATATAATTTTACCTACTTAATGTTCAAAGGAACATTTTCATGAGATGATAAATGCTTTCCTTAATCTCACTGTAGATACCAGTATTTTAGTAAGGTGAGAAAGTGGTATAAAATTATGCGGCTAAGAAGCTGTCTTCAGACAGAAATATAATACCAGTATTTTTTAATCACATGTTTAGATACTTTTTTCCTAAATGACTGGATTTATTTAGGATTTCAGAAAGTGAGCCTTGAAAGTATCCCCATTGCTAGTCTTCTTGTAACAAACTATTTCTATGCAATTCTTTTTTTTTTTCCCCCATGGGTGATTTTGATTCATCAATACAGGAAGTCTTCCTATTATTCTCAAGGTAAGAGCACTGTATTATGTAATGCTACAGATTGTTATTCAATGTCATGCTTCAATGCTTCTGGGCTGAATTCCATTTACTTATTAAAAAAGATTAGAGATAATACAGGTAGATTTAAGAGATAATGACATCATAACAAGAGAATAATGGCTTCTTTCTCTAAAATAACACTGTAGCAAAGTAGAAATGCCATTTTTCAAATGTCTTATTCATGGGATTTTTATCTTCAGACCAATCTTTCTTTTTCCCCCCTCATAGAGTGATTTATGTTGTGAATGCTACTGTATGGTCTGATAGGAAACGGGACAAATGCATAAGCTTCTTGCTATCTGTACTGAGTAGTGGCATCCTAATTTGTTTAAGAAATTGACTATTTTGTGCACCAGCTTCTAAGGAGGTCTCTCCCTCCTGTTCTCTTTCTTATGGAAAAGATCTATAACTGGACTACAATAGATGTGCTCAGGTCTGACAGACCCATCAAGAGAATTTTTTTTTTTTTTTTAATTCCCAATGTAAAGCAGGGAATTGAAGTAAAAATACACTTTGGGAGGTATCATTCCAGAAACACACAGAGATACATGAATAGATTATTCCCTTCATCTTGCAGAAATGTATCACCATCTTCCACTTACACAGACATGGAGAAATTCAGGACATCATTGGGAAATTACAATTATAAAGTTCTTCATCTGGGAGTTTTATCCCAGTGTTTATACCAATGTTATTTGAGAACACTCCCACAAACAGGAACACAGGAGGTTCCCTCTGAACATCCAATAGTGATTCTTTACATTGAGGGCAGCCAAGTGCTGCCACAGGTTGCCCAGGTTGGTGGTAGCCTCTCCCTCCTCAGAAGTATTCAAAAGCCATCCTGATCATCCTGGGCAACAGGCTCTAGAGCTCCCTGCTTGAGCAGAAATCCCTACCAACCTCAACCATCCAGCCATTCTGTTACACAAATTCTTCCTCTTATAAAATAATTGCCATGGTAGACATACACAGAAATTTTTCCACTTGTACCTTGCAACACACAGGCTAACACTGTTATATTCTGTTCTCTTCAGACAACTACAAAGCTACTCACTTGTTTTCGTTTGTTGGATCATATCGAGGAAAAGGATCGTGATCATTGTCATTGAAATCATAACTTGCCTTCGGGTCCTACAAGTAAATAAAGAAAAGCAGAATTAATTCAGACAACTAGAAAAGGCATTTCTAAATTGCTAACAAAATGGGTTCTAGAGTCTGTATTTATTTACTTGATGTGCCTCGTATTGGCAGCAATCAAGCTGGGAGAATTTGATGGCCATTAACAATTCCATAACTTTTTCATGGAGCTTTAATAATTTATCATTAAAACCACTACATACAAATGTCTGGGAACTAAATCTACTAAAGGAAAAACAGAACAACAAAACATCCTCCCCGCTACATTGTTAAGCGACATTCATCTTCCTGGGACACAGACCAAGTTCCAAATCATGCCTAAGGCAAATATTTCAGTCTGTACTGCAGGAGCTG
>WBND01001534.1:48484-78849 GCA_013398595.1 Tychaedon coryphoeus
GGGGGGAGTCGTGGGGGTGGAGGCGGCTCGGCGGGACGGGGCATGCGGGGTCTGGTCCCCGAGGGTCGGGGGGAGGCACCCCGGGCGCCGGTCGGTGCCGCTGCCGTCGTTTCCCTTGCTGTAGGTGAGGGGTAAGGGCGAGCCCGAGCCCAGGTGAGGCAGGAGCCCCGCCCGCCCCCCGTCCCATCAGGTCGCGGTTGGGTTTTCTGCCCCCAGCCCCTGTCCCCTGTCCCCTCGGTGTGGGGGCAGAGCGAGGCGGGTTCAGCATTTTCTGTTCAATTAGTTTTCTAACCCGGCACCCATGGGGCGGCACCGCCGCATATTGTCCCCCGACACCCCTGGCACAGATGTGCTGCGTTAATGGGCAAACCGATGATGGTGGGCAAGCACGTTTGTCCTCAAATGCAGTTGCTAATTTTGTACAATTTCTCATTTAAAAATAACTTCTATTTTTATTATTTTAATCGCATCCAGTGGTCTGCACGTTGTACTTTCTCAGCAAGTACTTCAATTTGTTAATCACATATTTCCACATTTTTATTTTGCATCTGCATTTCCCCAGCTCCTTCAGTTTTATTTAATATTCTCCCTCTGCCACTTAATTGTCTTTGCATGTGCTAGAAAATGCTTGTGAAAGTTTCCTAATGTTTTCTAAATGCCTTTTGCCTCTGAAACGGACCCTTTTAGCATCTTCACTTTAGAGTGTACTGTATTTCATGTCTTGATTCTTCCAACTTTTTAACTGTAAATTTTAGCAAGCTGGCTTTAGATTGGTGCTTCAATACTGTGCTTCCTTCCATTTATTATGGAGTGACAGATATGCCTGCCTTGCTCTTCATTGGCATCTAAAATGGAAAAATAACCGAAACATAAATATGAAACAAGTAAGAAGAGGAAAATATTTTAAATGATCAGTGTTTCAGCCCCAGACATCACCATGCCAGAGAGGATATGGTTCTGTGCATCTCCATGGACCCACAGGGATCAGGGAACTGTAATCACTGCCACTGCTCTGCCAGCTGTAAGAGTAGGAGCCTCAAATAACAGGAATATGAATGGATCTACAAGAGGAGGAAAGGGTGAGTGTGTAGTAAGCATACTAAAAATGCCAAGAGAATATAAATAAATATTGATACAGAATAGAACACTGATAAAATGGCACTAGTGCACCCCCCTGTTGTTCACCCATGTTTGCTTTCTGCAACGTGGTGTAACAACAGGTCAAGGTTCACCAAAGCCAAGGCAGCAACCAGGGCATGTGGTTCCTGTTCATTTTAATGTATTTTATTCTCTGCATGATTTTCTCAGTGTTCACTGCCAAAAATGTCTTTTCTTCACTTTCCTGGACAGATGCCTTAAAGATGCCTCTGTTCCATTTTTAGCATTTTTTCTGAGGCTTTATTTAAATGTGGCCATCTCACCAAGCAATTTCTGATTCCATGTGGGTTTTTCCTGTATGAGTGTTACCACCAGCATTCTACTCAAAACACAAAGAGCTTTTTACCTCTCATTTCTCATCACCGAGGCTGCAAGCTGGCATGGCTGTTTTACTGCATTTTGTATTAAGGAACTTTGTAGAAATATGGTCCCCATACAGAAATAAAATCAGAGTTGTGTGTATGTATAATGACAATTTATATTCTCAAGTCTTTAAGCAGTGGTCAGAACATCTACATCCACAGAAGTGTTTTGAAAGTCTAGGCATTATTTTCTAAATTATTAATTCATTCACATGTGTTTGGTTTTTAAGAAAACGTTCCATGCAGGATGATGGGCTCTGTACAGAGTTCTGAACTGTGCTACATGCACTTGGTTATGTCATCCATTCAGGAAAGATGCTGTCCAATGCACTACATTCCCAACTAATAATAGCACAATAAATAGGAACAGCTCAGCAGCATCAGGTGGAGTCAAAGATAATTGTGTTATGCTTCATAAACAATTTAGGCATGTTGTTGATCAGTGAAATATTTATTTAGTCCCTACTGCACCCAGGTATTCCATCTGAGTGTAAGATCAGAAACAAGCACAAAGCTGGTTATGAAAAGACTTTTTCTTCTTTGTAACTTCAGTTTAACACGAAATTCAAGGTAGACCTGCTTCTAGGGGATCCATATCCCCTCTGCACCTGATGCAGAGGTTTTTTTTCAGTGTGTGGTAGCTTAGTGGGAATCTTTACATTTCCCAAGCAGAAATATATCCTTGTAGACCTAGTGCAAAATATTCCTTTCCTCATAGGTAAGATATCTATCAATACTGCATGTAACACTGAGGATGAAACCCTAAGTTACAAGGGCCAGGAATTTAACTGAGTGGATTTTTATCCCTTATTGTCAAAAGGCATGCAAAAGTTTGAGGCTGTAGCCATGTTTTTGTACCCATATTTCTGATCATTCAAACACTTGTCCATGAAAAAGGGAGACAGGCAGATTTTGAAAAGCCAAGCTCTTACACACGACACCCTCTTTCCTTGCTTGTTAGTAGACATATCTTATTTAAACCTAGTAATCCTTATTCAAAGTTCAAGTCCATAATCTCGAGCCCAGCTCTCTGTTGGCTGCAGTGGCATCTTTCCAGACATCTGTTCTTGGTGTGGGCATCATTCTCTGCAGCTAGTACCCTGTGGCTTCACCATGTCTACACTGATGTCCAGCAAACCCATCCCTTCAGTCAGAACTGTGCAGTGAGGAGAGCTAGAGGAGTTCAGGAGCTTCAGCACCTCTGAACAGTGGCCAGAGCCCTGTGAAATTTATCTGTTGCAGGTTGGGAAGCACAGGCACGAAGCTCTGCAAGCTGTGAATTGAGAAAGTTGTCACAGAAATGAAAGCAGGAAGAGATAAAGTGAGAAAGATACATTTCTTCTTCTTTGCACCTTGTAGAAGAGGAGCAACTGTCTTCTTGCTGAGGCAATTAAGGAAAGAGCAGAGATAAACAGGAACAGGACATAAGGAAAACAAAAGGCAGCTAAAAGCACCATGTTTATCTGCAGAAAATTCAAAAGGGTTCAGGAGGATGCCACTGTTTTATCATTTTTGTTTTGTTGCAAGTATATTTTGGATGAAGAAAGGCATTATGTGATGACAATTTCCTTTAGATCGGTGGCAATGTAAAAGCCAGGCAGAAGATTAATCTCTGATGTCATATCTTGATTAGCCCATTTGATTCTGTAAGATCAAGCCGAGCATATTTTGTCTACCCACAGAGCTTGCTTTCAATAAGTAAACTGAATTTAGGTTAAAATACTGGTTTTTGATGGGTAAACAATAAACCCTCTCTGTGAGAAATCAAAAGAGGTTTGTTTAGGGAGCAGGAGGAACATATCTTGAATATGTTACTGCTGGGCTGGCAGAGAGACATGAGACCAGGGCTTGACTCTGGGAATCTTCCATCAGAGACAACTAAAGCAGAGACTTGTTCTGTCCACTGCATGCCTTGCTGTGACAGGAAGAGTGATGCAGAGACAGACACACACGCTCGGGGGGAACAATCAATGCACAGGGATCAACATTCAACCCAGTCCTAGACTATATATTTTGGGTGCTGAGCATCACTAGCCTTCACCTCTTAAGTGTGGCCCCCCCCCAGCTCTTCAGCCATCTTTCTTCTTTTATTTCTCCCCCGAGTGCATTCACCCAAGAGAACAAAATCTTGTAGAAAACCTGTTATATATTGATGTTTCTGCCTGCACCTCATTCCAAATCTTCCTGGTTTTAACATGGCAAGGATGGTAGGTCTTACACGGCTGTTGCGAGCTCAATGCATTTTTTTCAACATAAAACTTCAGACTGTAAAGTATAAAACCAACAAGGAGTTGATACTATTTTACTGATTCTATTTGGAGGGTCCAATCTGAGGATGTTAACATCATTTGAATGGGAATTTGTATTGTATGTAGCTTTAATTTGCTAGGTATGGGCAACGTGTTTTAAAATGAGAGTAGCTGGAAATGCAGTTTGATGCCTGAAGTGTTTGTGGTGGCTGCTGCAGTTTAATTAGTTAAATACTAAAAAGGGCTATGCTGCTTGTATTTAATTTGTCTGTGGACCAAAGAACTCTTGAAACCCACTCTTTTACAGTACCACTATTTCTTTTTCTGCAAGAGCCAGCATTACAAAGCAATTGGAGGATGGCATAAAAGAGGCCATATGTGCAGGCAATCACAGAGGATAAGGGAGAGCACCTGTTTTTCCATCAATTACAGCCTGTGAGCTCATGGGGCATATTTATTCTGGGGGCATTACATTTGCTTGGGTAATTGTGCATGAAACATTTCCAGTTTTAGAGCAGACAAACCCTGAGAAGGAGCTAATCGTGTCTTCACAAATGAAACACAAACATACCCTCCTGGCCATACACGTGGTTAAGCAGGGACCCTAATGACACCAGGAGCTAGCAGGAAGCAGTTGGGGAACAACCACCTGTTTGTGGCCACCTGGATGGTTCTGTTTACTTGACGGCTGAGGCCAACACAGGCAAAAAAGCCCTGGGAAAATGCATTGGTGGGGCTGTAGGAGATGTGGATACCTACAGAGAAATGGCAATAATCTGTTTATTTGGTAAGGACAAGGTCCAGCTCAAGTATTTTACTGATGATAATAGAAAGAGGTATTATTGGAGTTCATAATCTGGAGGGGGGTTTTGTAATCCTGATAGAAGGAGTGATCAAAGAAACAAAATATTTCAAGGAAATATTTTATCACCTTTGTCTACAAACCTGACATTTTAAATTTCTTCATTCTTGTGTTACACTTTCAATAATATTTTATTTATGGAAATGGTTTTACTGTCCTCGATAGCAAGCTCTTCAATAAATCCCTATAGAAAGAAGAATAAATTAATAAATCTGTTGCTGATTTATTTTAAAAACAACATAACTAATATTTAGCCTTGATGAAAACATTTCTGAGAATTCAAAATTACTGTTTTAGTTACACATTTATTTTAAAGGGGGTGGTTTTGTACGAGTATTTTTAGAAGACTAAGTACATTGTTTAATTATTTTAAATGGCTTTTATGCTGTGTTCTTCCTCTTAATGCTCCATTTCAAGTAGGATGAAACAGAGAAAAGATTGGAAAGAACAAAGAGCATGAATACATGAGAGAAGAGAAAAAATAGATGGAAAAACAGATTAAACCCCATTCAGAGCTATCTAAAAAGCTGTATTTAAAAAATACCTTGTCTCTCCCTCTCTCTCTTTCTCTCCAGTCTTTTTTTTTCTTTTTTTAAGTAATGAATGGGTAACAAAGAATAGCAATAAACAATGATTTTAGGTTAATATTTCATGAAAGATTTCTTTTTGAGGAAAAGATAATCCAGCTGAAGAAAACTGGGAGAAACTAAATTGCCAGTGATCCTTACCAAAGCCAGAACTATAATACACACGGATAAGAGAAAAGAATCATGGAACAGAAGAGGATGACTAAGGTTGGAAAAGACCCTTAAATCCAGCCCAGCACTGCCCAACCCATCACTCAACCACATCCCTAAACTTGCTTGAAATTGCTCTAATACCTTTGTAGAGCATAAAATTCCTCTTCTTATTGTTTCACTGCTTAAAGCACTTAACTTTGGCTGTATTATGCCAATGAGGAATAATATAACCTTCCTTAAAATGACATTAAAACATCCCCATGTTGGTTTGGCCAATACAGCATCAGGCTGCAGGTAAGCCAGGCCTGTGCCTGGGTTTTGCTGCTCCTTAGGGCAGCATCTCAGCTGTCTGTGGCACACAACCTGCCCTGCTGGGTGACCCTTGGCCACGCATTATGCTTTTGGGTGCTTTTGGTTGCTTCAAGGGCTGCCTGTGCCATCTAAGAACTCAAGTGCTGCTTTATATCAAATTATTACAATCTAGCTTCAAAGGTGCAAGAGTTTGGGCTACTGAAGTACCAGTGATGGTTGGAAAAGATTTCTTTAAATATCCTTTGAGTCCAGGTTCAGGTGTGACAAAACAATGGTATTTCAAAGGAAATCACTCAGCCCTGTCCAAAGCTGACAAGCACACAAAAACTTCTGCTTGTGTGTCATGCATGTGGTTGGATGCATTTTTACCAATGCTGTGGCAGCCAAAGCAAACACAGTTTTTAAGGGTAGGATATGGATTTTAAAAAACACCTGAGCAAGCTCAAAGGTTTTCCGCAGCACAAGGTGATGCACCCCTCCCTCTAACTCTGTCCCATAGAAGGTCCATCCAGGGCCCCTAGGTTCCCTGGGTCTCCACTGTCTCCCCATCAGAGACTTTTCCTAAATCCAGAAAGGAATGCCAAGTATGTTTCTCTTACATCATGTACACACTCATCCCATTAAAGCCGCCTGGATCTTGCTGTGCTGGGCTCTGCATCTGTTCTACTGCTGAATTCTTTCCCTGGGGGATTTCCTAGGGGGAGTTTCAAAAACCTTCTGCACTACAGGAAATATAAACTCAAAATAACAAAAAAACCCCCCAAGGTGTCACCCTAAATGAAAGAATATTAAGTGCTAAGGGTACGAAATTATTAAATATCTTCATATGTGTGGTGTGATGGCCAGGACTGCTTGCCAGGCCTCCACCCTGCTGCTCTCTCCCTCATTGTTCTCCAAAGGGCAGTGGGAAAGAAATAAGCAGCAGCAGCAGCTGCTCATGGGTTGAGATAAGGACAGGGAGCTCACTACTTGCCAATTACTGTTGCAGGCTAAACAGATACAACTTGGAGAAAATTAATTTCATTTAACTAATTCAATTGAGTTGACAATAATTCATTACTGCTTGAGAATAAGGGTAGGACAGTGAGAGGCAAAGATAAGAAGGAAAACCTGTGCTTCCCACTTCATGGGCTGGAATACATGATCCTGTGATTAAGTGTCCTGTGCAACAGCAAATGGAGCTGTTCTGGCCCTGCTGATCTCAGGGAGGCTTCTAAAGCTAAGAAGTCTTCTGAAAAGTCTCCTCACCAGTCTGTTGGGGCTTGGCTGTGTCTGTCCCAGCATTCAGCACCATTAGAGGGGCATGGTTGAGACAGGGACCCGTGCCAGCAATGGGCACAGAAGAAGGGACTGAGCAGCTATCTTCCCCTTCAAATTTTGCTCATGGGCTTTCAGCTTAGAGGTGGTTTCACCATCTCACTTTCTCATCTCCTTCTCCTGGAAAGTAGGAAGAACGAGAAGATGGCACCTGGATCTGCTTTTTCCCCTTCAGTTAGGAATAAGAAGGATCTGGTCAGGTATTTGAGATAAAGACAGCAACTGGGAGAGGCAGTGGACAAAGACTGGAAACACTCAGAAGAGTGGAATAACTGTGGGGAATATTTAATTGTTGCAATGTTGTGAGGGGCCAAGCACTGGAGTTTTATCATGTTTGTAAATTGGCCACTATTGTTGGTGTTGTGATGACACTGCTTTTGTTTTGATGTGGGGAATGTTTTGGTGTGGGGAGAGGTGCCTGTGCAGAAGCTGTGGCTCAGGGAGAGAACCCACACTGGCATGGGCTTATCTGAGGGACTACAGCACAGGGAAAGGGTCTGTGCTGGAGCAGGAAAGGAAGTCTGAGGAGAAAGGAGTGTCAGAGGGAATGTTATGAGCTGTTGACCGTCCTCACTCTTCATTGTCTCACATTGCTTGGGTGGAAGGAGGTAGAATCAGAAATGAAGGGTTGAAGGGGAAGGCTTTTTTAGCTTCCATCTTTGTTTCTAACCATTATTCATTTCTACTGGGCACTGATAAAATAATTTTCAGCAAACCATGTCTGTTTTGCCCATGATGGTAATCAGTTTGTGACACCCCTGTCTTTATACTGATTCACGAGCTTTTTCATCTCATTTTTTCCCTGCTGCACTGAGGAAGGGGGGTGAGAGAGCAGCTGGGTGTGTGTCTGTCTGCCAACCATGGTCAACCCACTCCAGCTCATTTTGGTGCCAGTCTGGCTGGGATGGAGGTCATTTTCCTCACAGCACCCTGAGTGATGCCTTGCTGTGAGCTGTTGAGGTTTTGTCTCTCTTCCCTTCACCCTGTTCCAAAGCAAGCAGTCTGAGGGTGGGATGGAAGTTGGGAGGGGACATGGAGATATTCAAGCTGACCTTGGGGCTATCCCATGCCATATGATGTCAGGCTCAGCAATAAAAGCTCAGAGAAACGAGAAGGAAGACGGCACGTTGGTGATTATGGCACTTGTCTTTGCAAATGGCCATCAACCAAGCAGAGGCTCTGCTTCTCAGGAAGCAGCTGGACATCTGCCTGCCAATGACACATGCTGAATGAATCCTTTATTTTTGTTTGCTTACATGGGCAGCTTTTGTGTTGCTTAATAAACTCCATTATCTCAAACCGTGACTCTCTTTGCCTCCCTTTGAATTTTTTCCTCCCCACCCCCCAGCAAAAGGGAATGAGTGAAAAGGATGCTTGGATGCTGGCTGGGGTCAGCCCATTACTATGTGTAATCTACCAATTACCACAAAGGTAATGTACCTGTTGAGATTCAGGATGTACAACATTTGCAATGAAAGACAGGGGAGTCAAAAAGAGACACGAGACCCTTTCCCCTCCTGTACTGTCTCTACATCCTGGGCTGCCACATGAGACGGCTGAAGTGCCCCACAAGCAATGAAGGAACCAGGAGCTATCCAAGAAGCAGTGAACTGTGCTAGAGGAATATAAAAGGAGGTGCTGCATGCTTTAAGCAGGCACAAAAACTACTCCTAGACGCATGTATTGGCATTTCTGAAGCTACTGTGTAACCTGAATCCATCTCTATGGGTTTGTTTGAGTTTTTGTTTGCTTTGTTTTGTTTTGTTGGGTTTTTTTCAATGCTACATTCCATACAGTGTCTTCAGTTGTCTGAAGAAGTATTTCCATTGTGATCTACAAAAGTAGCAGCTTCGTGCGACATTGGATGTTTTATTCTCATCGTGTGTTTGAGGGAAGAAGCGTGTATGTCTTAAAAAGCATTCCCCAAATCACCTTTCTAATGCCAAACAATCACAGAAATATATTCCTTCTGCATAGAAAAGACATGTTGGGATTTCCCCTGCTACCACTGTTGGGTCCAGGGAAGAGCAATCTGCCATCCTTTCCTCTAGGAAAATATAGTTCAGGCAGAGCACAGTGCCACAGGACTGGGTAGGACCTCGCAGGACAAACAAAGCCAACCACATAGGCAAAGAAAATTCACCTCCCAACAAGCTAAAATTAATTCCAGTGGCAGCCAAGATGATGGTGTCTAGCCACAGGCAAAAATATCCTTTCTGGGGAATACAGTCACTCAGGCATCATCAGAAGAGAGATGTAAAAGGTTAGTGAAATCAAAGCACATGCATTTGAAACTTCAGTCATCTCACACAAATGTTTCAGTAGTCCTGCAAAAGCCACCAGACTGGGTGCAGAACAAAAGGTATCCCACCATAACATTGCTGGGGAGTTGAATGGAACTACATAAATAGAAATACTTGAGGATTCTTGGAATTTTACAGAACGTTTAACAAGTCCTATTCTCTGAAATAAGCCGTTATGGACAGCCTGCCTTTCTAAGCTGTTTTCCATCAACTCATTTCCTTTGTCTTCAGTTGCCCCGATATGTTTGAACAGATGTCACATAAAAACGTATTTAATCACATTAAAATCAAAGCCTTTGTTTAGGTGCAGACAAGCACTCCCAGTTAGTTCCCCACAGATCAAATACTTTCAGGTTTGTGTTTTATTGTTCAAATCTTCCCAGGTAAAACAGTTCCACCCAAGATTAATACCAGCAATGTTTCTGGAAAAGGTTATCCTGAATCATATTGTTGGGTGTTTTTGTGTTTTTATATAACCCACATGAGATCCTGTTGCTAAGCAGAAAGCAAAATCAATATAGAAAGCAAGCCATACCAGCTCATCTTTGAATTGCTGTAGACATTTCACTTTCTTGTAACTGCTTCTCTTTTAATGGCTTTCCCCCATAAAAATCTGACTTGACTATGTGACTAGTATTTTATATTTCACCATATTCTAGAATATATCACATAAGATATCGTGCTATTTGGCTTAAACGTACCACTTTGATGAAGCTGCTAAAACACCCTCCATTATTAAATGACCTTCTCTAACTAATGAGTAAAATGGGATGAATTTTAATTAAAGACTTCTTCAGCTAAAGACAGCTACTCTGTCAATATCTGTATGTCTCTTTCTTCTCCAGCCAAATCCCAGCAACTTTTGCTGAAGTTCAGTATTGCAGAAAACTCCTTATTTTCAGTCACAAGAACCACTTAAAGGCTTGCCCTAACCATAAACTAAATAAAAAGTTTATTTTATTTTTCTAACAGAATACAGTCGTCGAACAAACAATCTCCTGTGTCATAGCTGGCAGTAAGGGTCATGCAGGTGAGTGGAGCTCCTCCTTTGTAACTCATCCTTTTTCCTTCTCATGGGTCTGGCAGAAGTGTCCTATTCAGGCCAGCATATCAGATGTGTGTTATAATGCAGTGATTTTAGCCATGTTTCCTTTACAATCATAAAATCATTTGGATTGGAAAAGCCTCTAATATCATCAACCCAGCACTGCAAAGCCCACCACAGAACCAGTTTCCTTCGTCCCACATCTGCATGTCCTTACATCCCTCCAGGAATGGTGACCCCATCACCATTGCCCTGGGACGCCCTGGGAAGCCTGTTCCAACATTTGACAGCCTGTTTGGTGAAGAAATTTCTCCCAGTTCCAAATTAAACCCATCCTGGCACAATCTGAGGCCATTTCCTCTTGTTCTGTGCCTTCCAAATGTCTATCCTCCATGGGGTCTGGACTAAGATTATTGTTTTGGTGCATGGTGTTGTACTGGCTTATGATATGAAAGTTTTTCTGGTTGTGAAATTCACCTTGTCTACATGTTCAGTACTGCAATCACCTTCATTCTTCAGGAGTCATCTAGTAGAAACATGTTGCTTCATTTTGATCCTTTCCTGAAGAAACAGGCATTGACAAAGTCGTTGGGAAAGTGACATGAGACCTCAGATGGCACCTCTGACAATTTGGCTGCTGCCTGGGCACAGTTCCATAATAGGAACCCCAAGGGCACATTCCCCCAGTGCTCAGAAATTCAGTGGGGAGAGTGTGCACCACCTGCCCATGGCCATGGACCAGGGCACTGTGACAGCACTGTCTGTGCCACATGGTCCTGCAGGGCTCATCTCTACCCACTGCTCTCTGCACTGTGCTCTGAGCTGTGCATAGGTCTGAAATGACCTGCCAAAACTGACACTAGCACAGCCAGCTGCACAGTCCAGCATGGACAACAGCATGACCAGAACAGTCAGCGACATCCCAATGCCTGGGGTGGTGCCTGAGTGGTCACACTTCTCATCCTCAGCCACAAAGAGGAGGGGGGAATGTTGCTGGGTGTCTGGTGTGTGCATCCAGGCTCTGAGGTACAAGGACACTCATGCTATCACACTCTGCATGCACTTCAGTGTGGTGTGAAACTTTGGACAAACTCAATCAAACAGCCTCTGCTGACCTTCTCCCTTTTAGACAATACAACCATGATGCTAAATCTCTCTTCTGTTGCAAGAAACAACTGTGTTACCTCTTTCAGCTGGAAATTCCTCCCAGCACTTGTGAAAAAAAAAAACCAACAAAAAAAAAAAAACCAACCAAACCAAACCAACCAACCAACCAAACAAACAAAAAAAACCAAAAAAACCCACACCAACCCCCCCAAAAAACAACAAAAAAACCAACCAAAAAAAAACCCAAAAACCAAAAATCCTCCAAAAACAAACAAACAAAAAAACCAACAAAACCAAACAACCCCCAAGTGAACAAACAAAAAACAAAACAACAACAACCAAAAAAAAACCCCTACAACCGAACCAAAAATATTCCATCCTGAATACCCAGAACAGAAATAAATGTCTCGTGATTGAGCAGATATAGCACAGCTTTTGCTGGATTAAAAGGATGATTAATTCATATACTTTATACTTACCAAGTTATTTTGGAAAGAGCATAAGCAATATATGCCTGGAAATTCCCTATTAGATTCAAGATCATGCTGGAGTGAGCAAGCCCATGCCCACAGGAGCAGATGTTTGTTTGCACTATCCTAGTGCTCTGAATCACCTACACAACTGATTTCAGAGATGAGAGGGGTGGTTAAATGGCTCTGCATTCAGAATGATCGTGACATTCATTTCAACTTTGCACTTCTCAGAATAAACAGTTCTTGAAGAAAATTTCAGAACAAAATGCCAGTGAGAGAGAGAGAGAGAGAGAAAATTCTAACTGCCTTTCCTTAGTGGACGGTTTCTGTGCTGATATTTTGCTTGGAGCTGAAAAAAAAAGATCGGAGGGTGGAATATAGGAGAAAATGGAGGAAAAAAATATATTGAAAGTGGTGTCAGCCACCTGACTGTTTTCTAATTACTTCTGTGGGCTTTAGTAGGTTGGAGATGGCCTCCGATGCAATTCCCTGGCCTCTCTGGCATCCTGGCACACAGCTCCCCTTCTGGATATTGGGGCACTTGTGTGCCTGCTACTCTGTCCACGTGCTACTTCTTCTCTTGCCTTGCCTTGCCTTGTCTTGCCTTCCCTTCCCTCTTTAAACTCATGAAATTTAAGAGATGTTGTGTCAGCATCTTGGTGGTTTTTCAGGTTGCTTCCTTGGACAAAAGCCCATCCGGGTTCCCAGAGCAGTGGATGTTCCCAGACAGGCATCCTGGTGTTTCATTTATCTGTTCCATGCTCATCAGGTGCTCGTGTGCCCACACCATGGTGTCCATCCCTCTGAGTTCCTCATGGCTGCAGATCCAGGGCAGGTGATGGTCCTTGGAAAGGTGGGAGAGGCTGTCAATCCTCCTTTCTACCTCTTCTTTTGGCATGTGTAAACAATGGATGAGGACTAAGCCCAACCAAACACAGAGCTGCAAAGCAGAATTTTCTCACTGGTGTGCAAGGTAACAAAACCCCCAAACCTATTCAAGCATAAGGTTCCACCAGCTTTTCTAGGACCAGTGTGCCAGCTCTTATTTTGGAAAGAAAGCCAAAAATCATAGATCTGTTTCAACTGAATAAACAATGACATCTGCTCTGGTTTTACAAATGCAAAGAATGTCTTCAGGAGAAATCCCAATGGTTTTTTAATATGTACTCTGACAGCATCCCGTAATTCCTCTTGGGAGAAAGGCGAGTTAAAAGACAAAACACGAATACAGCATGATTCATCAATTTACTCTTTACAAGGAACAGAATTGTTATTTCTGTTCTATTCAGAAAGAAACTGGAGGAGCAGGGAGATGCCATGACTTTGCAGGGACCATGCAGGCAGACAGATAAAATCTCAGCATCCAGAGGAAAAGCCAGTGCTTTATCCAGACACTGAGTTAACTTTAAAAATCAGTTTCATTCCTAATATCCATTGGAAGTCAGTTTTCAGGCATTTAAATAGCTTAGTTAGCTCTTAATTTTTCCACTGGAGTGAGTTGTTTTTGCCCCCCTGAAGAGAGAAGAAGATGGCTGTTTACTGATAAGCAACAGTCACTGCTGTGCAGAGCTTTGAAATCCCAAACTCTACTCAGCACTTTGCTGATACCAAGAAAAAGTCAACAGATGTCCACCAAACATCAGCAATATATTCAATTTTGGGGAAAAAACCCCAGTAAACATCTGTTTCTACTGAAACCTAATTTCTAGGATTTCCTTCAAAATTCCCTTCAAACTATACTGAGGGCAGAGATAAAATAATGTAATATGTAAAGTCCCATCTCTGATCACATTGGCATAATTTTGGTTAAAATGTGGCCTTAGATTTGAATTCCCCCTCCATAATCATAAAACCATAGAATTAAAGAAGCATTAAAACATCTAATCATAGAATGGTCTGGGTTGGAAGGGACCTTAAAGACCATCCAGTTCCACTCTGCCTGCCACTAGACCAGGTTGGTCACAGCCCTGACCAGCCCAACCTTCAGCATTTCAAGGGATGGAGTATCCACAACTCCTCTGAAAACCTGTGCTAGTGCCTCACCACCCTCACAGTGAAGAATTTCTTCAAATGTGTATTTCTCTTAAACCAAGTTTTTATCTAGAAGCAGAAAAAATCCATTGCTGTGTTGTTTTGACAGCAACCCTGCCTGGTTTTTCCTTGTGTAGCTCCAGGAGCTGCCCACATGTGTTGTTTCATGCCCTGAGAAGAGCACAGAGACCCTCAGGATGCAGCAGCAAGGCTGCCAGCAGGTTTTTGGGAATGTGTGGCCCCTCACCTGCCAGTGGTGACCCCAGGTAGCCCACAGTTCTGCTGCTGCTGCAGCAAAGGACCAGGGCAGCACTGTGAAAAAGATCTATGCTCAAGGCATTTGGGTCACTGTGAACCCATTTTTATCTGCTGCACTCCTGTGACAGGAAGAAGAGCTTGATCCTGGCCTTTTTTTATTTTTGAGGATCTGTTGTGCTCTGTCAGGGCAGTGCAGGTTCTGCCCTGTTTTTCCATCCCCTTTGATCTGAAATAGATGAGAATCAAGGCTGCTCTCTGGCTCCCTGTCTGCTGTGCTAATAAGGATGCTGGAGAACAAGGCACAAGAAGAAAGGATGAAAAAAAAGAATTGCAAGAGAAAAAGCAGAAGCCCTAAAGGCAAGTTTTTAATTTCAAAACACTTGTTGGCTGCTTGTTTGGAGTGCCTCAATTTAAACAATATACAAAAGGCAGTGACCTGAATCCTCCCAGTTAGAGCCTTGGGGACACCAAGGGAAGTGCCACAGCTGCTGCTGCTGCTTTATGGTACTGAGCAGAACACAAGATGCTCTTGTTTCAATTTATCTTTAGAGATGGAAACCTCTGCTTCTCTCTGATACTCAGAGTTGCTGCATTGGGAGGGCTGTCAGAAGAAATTCAGTTCCTGTGCTCCCTTATTCTGTGAACTTATCATCTACAGCTCTGAGTTCTGCTCAACATTTCCAGCAAAACCTTATTCTTCAGACTGTCTTGATGTTTTTTTAAGCACTGACACCACTCATAAAATTTCAGAAAAATAAGATAATTAGCGCCGCTTGTAGTAACTTTTAGGGAAAAGTCAGCTGCTCTGCATTCAGCATATGCTCAAGCAGTGTTCTTCAAATGCTTGAAATTTCATCTCCAGCTTCCTGTGGATGAACAGGTCACATCAAAACTGTGTCATAACTGAAGTGGCACCAGAAAATTATAAACATCAGAAACTTGCAGACTATGTTAAATATGGAAGACTAAAATTAGCACTGAAGAAAATAGAGAAGGTGAAGTGAGATTTGTGGTAAGAGCATCATGGTAGTGGAGGATACCTTCTGTCACTGCTTTTAGGAGGTGTGTTTACCAGGAATTTTGGTGTTAGCTCTGATCTCAGTTGTCATCTGCCACTGCTAAACAATTTGCAGTTGTCCTCCTACCCCTTTTCCTAGGGGTAAACAGCACTGCTGAGCCCTTCCAGCTTCCAAGGTGGCTGATGGTTCCTTGAGAGGAAAGGTGTGGGTGAAGGAATCAGCCAGTGGTGGCCACCATCCACAGGACACAGGTCAGTGCCAACATCTACACTGCCCCACAGGCACCACTTGCCTGGCAGATCATTAACTTTCCCTGCTGGATCCATAAATACTGTCTCATTCTTCTCAAACATTGCAGTAGCCCCATCCTCCTCCATGCATGCTTGAAAATTATAGAAGTAATTAAAAACAATGTTCCCAACATGAAGGTAAGAGCAAAATAACCAAGCTAAGCAAGTTGTCAGATTAATAATATTAATTTATTTTTCAATGAGCCCTGATTCCTTTGAAATCAGTTGCAAGCTTGAAAGAATATATTTCTTTCTGTATACTGAGTTTCCTGCTTAATTGCTGCAGCTAACCCATTTCAGGCAGGCTCCCTTTCCCCTGCTTGCTCCCCTTGAGAGAAGCAACAACCTGTTCTAATGAAGAAGCATTTCTCTTGATCTCTGTAGAGCCTCTCATCCTAATTGCAGCTATCTCATTTAAAAAGTCTCCTTATCTTACCAATTAGAAATCAGCCCCAGGGTTGGATTTCTGTTCTCTCAGCTCCCCAGCAGGGAGCTAGAGGCTTGCAATTAAGCTTGAGCCTTGTTCCCTGTCTCCTGAGCTGACAAGCTGGTTCAGAGGGACTGATGAAGGCAGGATGTGTTATTTGTGTAAGGTCCCTATCAGCAAGCCCAAGATCCAACCTAGAGATACCCACATGCCAGCACTACAGTTGACAGGCTGTGCCATTATAACAGCTCACTGTAACAAAACACTCTAATTTAAAAAAAAAAAAAAAAAAAAAAACAAAAAAGAAAAAAAAAAAAAAAGAAAAGAAAATAGAAGGGAAGCTTTCTGCATACAAAACACTCTCCACTTCTCAGCATGGATGCACAGATGTGTTTCCAGTTGCTCCTCAGGGATGGGGAGCAGAGGTGTTGCCAGATATGGGCTTGGGAGCAGCACATTTCTGAAGTCACTGATGATAGCTAACGGTGCTGGGCATGGGTGACAGAGGTTGACTGCCTTCCAGAGGCTGAAAAAAGCTCAGATGTCCTGCTTCCAAGGGCTGGGAGGACAGGGCACGCTCCCCTGAGCCTTCTTCAAGAGCCTACTCTTCCTTTTCAGGCCAGACCTGCCTTTTTTCTTCCTCCCATATTTCCCCTTGGAGTCTGACTCAAAAGGCCACTAGTGTCACTGCAAGCCTGGATAATTTCTTTTTCTGAAAAAAATCCCAACCCTTGCAAGTGCAGGATTTACATATGACCCCCACTGACTGCCAAGAAAGGAAAAAAAAAGCCCCCGATGTTTAAAATCAGTCTTTCTCACTGATGGGAGAGAAGTGCTTAGTATTCAGGACACTGCATCCGAATACATTGAGTAAATTATATGTACCAAAGTATTCATGCTTCGCCTGACTATAAGATTTACTCACATAACCAGCCACAGAAATGACATAATAAGAAACCTTCAGCTTATTTCCAGAATACAGATATCCTGGCTGGGAAGCCAGCCTGACAAGGTAATTTGTGCTCCAGGAGAGGGGGGATCCACTTCTGCCGTAGGTACTCATTTAGGGAATCCAAAATCTGGCATACCAGGCAGATCCTGGTGATTCATGCCTGCATGACCCAGGCAAGCCTTTTCTCTCTGCATACAGAAATTTCACTTTTTCTTTTATCTCATCTGGGGCTCTTTCCTGCTCAAACAGAATTAGGATGATTAAACTCGATGTGTCAGTAGGTCTGAGGGCTTGTACCATTTTCCACAGAGCTGGTGGAGGTAAGCTCTGACAGCTGGATGCATGTACAACCTTCCATAGAGGAGCTTCAGGGCCACACTCAGGGAAATAAAACACACCATGCAGTAGCTACTAAAGGGAGGAAAGAAAGAACAGTGTTTTCGAGTAGCCTCTACAAAAAACAGATGTAAAAACACTACCTGAAGTGTTTGGTTGCATTTCTGGCTCTAGCTCACACTCTGAAGGGTTTTCTCCAGCTCATAGCCATGTGGGAACACTGATGGATGTGCTGTCTCTGGTAAGTGTCTGACACAAGCCACCCCAAACAGAGACTGAGGCTCACTTTGAAGTGTCAAACCTCTTCAAACTGAAATTAAATTGAATGAGGGACAAGATCTCCATCCTTTGGTTGTGGGAGATGATGATCTGGGGCAGCCTTTACACACACATTGCCTGCCAGAGGCAATGTGGGAGGGGTGAACTCACCAGAAACTCCACGCAGACGGCAGCTGTTTCCAAAACCCGTGTTGCACATGCTCTATAAAGCCATATTTTCCCTCCTGTAACATTACCCCTGTAGTGGAGCTTTGAAGAAGACTGAGAACCTGGATGTGAATACAAACTGAGCTAGACTGAAGCAGGCTGGCCAGCCAAGTCCCAGCCTCTGTCTGCTGTTCGAACCTGTTGCCTCCTGCCACCTGTCCAGCACGTTCCAGGAGCCCACCATCAGCAGGTGGCTGGGAAATGGATGCCAGTGAGATCAAAAGAGCAAGCAGACAGACTATTCTATATTTTCTGGTTCAGAGAGAAGGTCCAGAGACAAGGTCACAGCCAGGGATAGGTGAAGCACCATGTCTTGGCTATAAAATGTGGGGAGCACTTAAGAGGAAAGCATAGGGTGTGTGGTATGGCCCACAGTGCCAATCATCTCACCATATATAATATGCACAAAAAGTAGTGAGGAAAGGCTGGTGAAGGCAGCTTGGAAATGGGGATAAATAATCCCAGAGAGCAGAGAGCAGAGCAAGGTATGTGTCACAGCAGATGGCAAGTCTGGTGATGGCTAAGAGAGCTGGGGTTGCTCAGTCTGGGGAAGAAAAGGTTCTGAGGAGATCTTAGAGCCCTCTTACAGTGCCTAAAGGAGCTCTAAGAGAGCTGGAGGTGGACTTTGGACAAGGGCCTGGGGTGAAAAGACAAGGAAGAGTGGCTTTAAACTGACAGGAGATAGGGTTAGATTTTGGGAAGAAAATATTAACTGTGGGAGTGATGAAACACTGGAACAGGTTTCCCAGGGAAGCTGTGGCTGTGCTGCCCCTGAAGTGTTCAAAGCCAGGCTGGAGCAGCCTGGTCTAGTGGAAGGTGCCCCTTGCCCATGGCAGGGGTGGGACTGGATGGTCTTTAATGTCCCTTCCAACCCAAACCATGCTGTGATCCTTTAATCTGCATCTCAGTTTTGCGTCAGGCAAGTGAAGCTGCAGAGCATTTGGTCCAGCCTCAGATGGGTGAGAAGAGTAAGGACCTTATTCCCGTACATACATTCTGCATAGGCTGCACACCACACATTTTGTATTTACTGTAGCATGATTTTCGTGAGATGTGCCACCCTGCAGGGAGGCAAAGACTAAAGCTGAGATCATTAATCCTTAATACTAAGTAGATGCAGCTTGTTAGTTTGCATTTCACCGTGTAATTATCTCTGCCACAAAGCATTCTCAGAAATGCTGGGCCGCTATTCCTCTGCACATCCAACCCGAAAAGACTGCGGAAAAGGGGGCAGAGGCCAATGACGTGATGCTGGGAGCATTGCTCACTCATTTGTGGGGCAAAAGCTCCAGACATAAAAAGCCGTAAAAGCCATAGACATTATTTTCAGAAACCTCCTTCACGTCTGTGTCAGTGAAAACACACTGACAGCAGCTTTGAAATTAACCTGCAGATTTGAGCAGTTAATCTGAATTTAAATACAATGTGTTCAAGGATTTCATAGGCAATGATCCTAAATCTAATCTTCCCAAATAAAGTCCCAGCAAAATCTTCTGGGATCCTCAGCCACAACATCCCATTGCTGGGTCCAGGACTGTAGCACCAGGTTTGACTCTGCTGATCTTCTAGCACAGACTTACTTGCTCATGGATTCATCACACCCACCCCAGGAACTTTCCTGAAGCATATGACAACATGATGCACAGGGCTACCCTCCTTCCCTTCCATCTTCTTAATTGTTCTATTCAAAGCAGTCATTCAGCTCAGAGTTAAGGTGCTTTGTGCAGAATTTTTTTATTCAAATCTGAGTCTTGAAAGACAGTGACAGCTCCACCCTGAGGATAGATCCCCCACTGAACAGACACTACGCAGGCAACTTGCCCTATCTACTTGTGGAAGCATGAAGACAAGTTCACACCTGCTGGGAAGTGACTCGACTGGGAGGGGGAACAGCCCTTGTGCCATCAACTGGTAACCAACCAAAATTGTCTTCAGCCACGAAGGTTTTGCTAAACTACCACAGGGCTCTGCTGGAGATCAGTGAACACGTTTGGAAAAATAAGTCTCTGCTCATCCCTGGCCAGGAATGATGGAGGGAGCCGTGCTGAGACACCCGTGGCCACAGTAGGACCAGAGGGTGAATGAGGCAGCAGTCACAGGGATGGCAAGGTTTCTGGGTGGAGTTTTGGGAAGAGATTGTACATGATAGGGGTGCTATTATGCTGTTATGACCCCCTGGAATAATGTTAGGATCCTACTTCTGAAACAGCATTAGGATCTGATTAATAAAAGATGCCTCTGCCAGAGTTAAGGTGCAAATGAGACCATATGCCAAAACCAATAGAATGAATTTTATTTAACAGTAAATGTGAGGTAGAGAAAGGGATAGAGGGGGAGAGAAAGAGAAACACATTAAGTAGATAGTCACCGCACAGGTTCCTCGGTGTCCTGCTGGCCCTCTTCCTCTGCTTAGTGGAGGGAGTCCCTGAGTGTTCTTCTGGGGGTACCACTTTTACACAGGCCATACCCACGAGCCATACGAGCTGTTCCCACAGCTTGGGGTGGAATATGTGGAAAGAGCTGCTTCCTTTCCCACAGTTTGCCATGGTGGGAATTTTTGTCTGGATGAGTTACCCAGATCTGCCTCACCAGGCCTGGCATCTTCCTCTTGCTCCCTCCCTGCTTTTTCCACAGTTTGCTCAGTGGAATCTTGTCCACTGTGCTAATTCCAAGCCTTTCACCTCATTGTAGTCATGACATTAATGCCTTCCTGCTTGCCATCTGTGCCTGTTGTGACAGCTCACCTTGCAGGAACATCCTCCTCTGACAGTGCTGGGAGACAAATTGATGGCATTCTTTATGTCCCAGCAGGTGCAGACAGGGATCCAAAGTCTGGGAGGACCTGTCAGACTGCAGGTGACAGTGAAGCCACTGGCTTTGCTGCCCAGCTGCTCCTCTTGCTCTCCTGCAGAACATAAATCATCCCCTGATGCAGATACTCTGTGCCTTGCCTTGTCCAGACAGCGAGTTACCACAGAAAACACTAAGTTTTCATTCTTCATATCCATTGGAAGTCGGTTTTCAAAATAGGTTAGTTATTCGAAATATCTTACTTAGCATGTTCTTAATTTTTCCGCTGGATTGAGTTGTTTTTGCCCCCCCCCGAAGAGAGGAGAAGGTGGCTGTTTACTGACAAGCAATAATCACCACTCTGCAGAGCTTTGAAATCCCAGGCTCTACTCAGCACTTTGCTGATACGGAGATGTGTCGAGTCCCACCCTTGCCTGTGGTCACGCTGGCATCATTTTGGTTTTAAAGTGACCCTAGGTTTGAATTCCTCCTCCAAAACCATAGAATCGTAGAATTGAAGATGCATTGAAGCATCAAGTCGTAGGCACACAGAATCACAGAAATATAAAATCAAAGAATCTTAGAATGGTTGGAAGGGGCCTTTAAGGTCAACCAATGGCAGGGACATCTTCCACTAGACTAGGTTGTTCAAAACCCTCTCCAAGCTGGCCGGCAGCATTTAGAGAGATGGGATATGCACAGCTCCTCTGAAAACCTGTGCCAGTGTATCACCACTCTCACTGTAGAAAACTTCTTGCTTTTCTCCCGTCCCAGGCTGTGTTAGAAGTGCAGTTAGGAGAGCGCAGGTTCACTGATGGCCCCACCTAGCATCCACCCCTCCCTCAGCACATCCTGCTAGCAGGGATGCACAGATCTGACATTGACTAACTGGAAACCTCTTTTTTGTGAGATCCCTCTGCTTGCCCTGCCACAACAAAAGCATTAGGGCAGGAAATCTGGTGCTGCATGACTCAGGGGTGATCTGCCAGGCTTGCTGTCACCCCTGCCAGCCCCTCTCACCCAGGCTGCTTGCTGCAGGCTGCCTGACGTCCCCACGAGCCTGCGTGTCACCATTGTGATAAAATCTCCTTCTGCAGAAATTTAATTAGCACACTGAAAGAACTGACCTTTCCCAAGATTTTAATTTTCCCACTATGCTAAAAATATCCCACCGAATATGTCAGTAGTATCCTTCATCTGCAAAGCACTCTGACAGCCTGTTGTAAGGGGAGAGGAATTTTAAAATGATGGTTTTCATAGAGAATGAGAGAAAGAAGCTTATAAATACCCTTTAAAATGGGCCTTATTATTTGGAATCAAAATTATTATGATTGTCTTATGCTAAAAAAAAAGCAAAACAAACAAAAACAAAAAAAAAACTGGAAAAAAAAAACAAACAAAAAAAAACCCCAAACCAAGCAACTAACAAAAAAAAAAAAACCACAAAAAAACCACCAAAACAAAAGAAAACAAAAAAACCCACAAACAAACAAAAGGCACAAAACCAGCAAACAGCACACCATCTTTATCATGGTGCATTTTACTGCAGGACTAGTAATCAATATTGCAAGGCATTTTGCAAAAGAATTTTATTTCTTAATCCATCACTCAGAGATAAAGGGGCTGGGAAAATTAAACTGATTTTAATCTCTAATTTTTAACTGATTTTAAGATGGACATCCTGCAGGCTGTCCATCTTGCAAGTTCTGATCAACAAGAATAGAAATCTGTTTCTTTACCACTTACTAATGTTGCATCTGCCTTCACTGAAAGCTGTTGCTGTTCAGTATGCTAAGTGCCTGTATGTATGTATAAAGTGTGAATTTATGTACAAAATTTTATACATATATGTATAAAATGAAACTTAGATGGTTTTAGAGCATGGGCTGCCTATATGCCATTTACTGGTAATCACACTGCCAGTGATAATTTCCTGCTGGAAGTCTTAGTCTTCAAAGCTGTAAATATAAATAAAACATTCCATATTTCCGAATTTATTGTATTTTTTTTTATAATAAAAAACAGCTATCCTCTTCAGTTGTCCCTTTTCCACTATTTTCGTGTGAGAGAAAGTAGCAGCTGGGTGATCCAGCTGGGCCAGGACCCTCTTCTGCCCCCACAGCAGGTAGTGGGAAGTTCATTCTGAGCTCACAAAGCTCAAATCTTCATCTCTTTGACACTAAATAAACACCTCTCCTACAAAGTAAACAAGCATTTCAAACTGGGAAAATGCTTTTTCTTACGTATTTATGGGAACATTACTTATGTATTAGACAGTGCTAGTCTTAAGACACAAAACTTAGCTCAGAAAAGTTAGCAAATTTTAAAGGTGAAATAAGCCCTGATTTTCTCCTGCACCCTGTTTTTGAGATCCCTTACATAGTATGCTTCTTTCCAAGAAAAGTTTGGAAAAGAAAGTGGATAAACACTTTCAGGATTATAACTTTGATAGAGTGAAAAAATAGTGAGCGCCAAAAGCCTGTGCCATGTCCATGTAAATTATAGGAGTGACTTAATCCAGGTTCACCTTGACATCATAAAACTGGCATCAAGCACAACAGCCTTCTCATTTGCTGGCAGATATTTATGAAGCCTTTTTTAGCTCTTTTGGCATTGCTCAGGGAATAAAACAGCAGTATCTTGACTTTATATCTTATTTTACTGCAGAAGTTTGGAAGCCTGGATGGCTGTAAGATAGAGAAAAAGGCAGTGCTCTTTATCCGGGGCAATAATGGCAATTTCCATCTCTTGCACAGCAGGAATGCCACCGGCAGTGGGGAGGGCAGGGATGTCACCACGATCCTTTTGGGGATACTTTCCCTTACCAGCTTCAAGGTGTGCAGGACCAAAGCCACCACTCAAAAGCCACCTTCTGCTTGGGATTTGAGCTCCTCTGAGCCAAGGGGGAGTTTTACAAATAGGCTGCAAAGTGTCTGCCTGCCTGGCCCTGCTGCCAGCACTCATCCATCGTGCTGACACAGCCTCCCAGGTTTTATTGATCTGCCCTCAAAGTTGGCACCCTCTTGACTGGTAAAGCAGCTCAGGCAATTTAGCTCATTGTTGTTGTTGTGGAGTCTGTGCCCCCTGAAATGTTACAAGTGTTTGTATTTTCAATGCACCTTAAAAAGGACAATTTTCTTCTGATTTTGGTGGCCATTCCAAGGTCACACAGCAGGACAAAGCAGTACCTGAATCAGGATTTTAGCAGATATAAAACAAACGAGAGATTGATTTGAACATGAAGGATTAATCCACCCTGAAGGATTTGCACTTCTCTTTATGCAGCACCTAAGATGCATGAAGACACATTATTTGTGATAATGCCAGGTTCATGAAGCACTAGTTACATGCATTAGCTGTAGCACCACAGTTTTGGATCTGTTTTGGAGGGGACAATAAGGAAGAATCTGTTTCTGAAGGCACTCACATTTTTCTTGGTTGACTGATAACCTCCTTAGTGGCTCAGTGGGGCTGTAAAAGAAAATGCCTGCTCCTTCCACGTGAAGCATCCCCATGTCCAACCCTCCCCTCATGCTGAGCAGCACTTGGCAGATCCCCAGGGGATGGGTTAAACTCTCCAACACTGACCTCTTGGTGCAGCAAAAATGATAGCAGGACCAACAAAAACTGGAAACAAGAGGCTATTTTTCATGAAATTGTGGATGCTCATCTGTTGTGCAGCTCCACGCAATCAAGACACTGTTAATTTAAAATTAAAATGGGAACTGATGTAGAATTTACCCTTCAGTGCTTTCCCTGAGGATTGATAGCATCCTGCAGGCTTGAAAGATCTGCAAAAGCAATCCATAATAATAACTGTCACGCATCAGGCATCATTTTTGGGGTGGTGCTGCAACACAAAATCTAGCCCAGCCAAAACCAGAAGCATATTGTTACTCTAGCAAGGTACACCTGACCATTTATCTCCTGGGCTGTTGCTCAAACTTCTGCTTTAAGGCATTTAATACCAGGGTATGCAAAGTAGAGAAAAACCTTCATATGCAGAGAGAGTCAGTGTCAGGTAATGAGGATAATTCAAGGAGGCTGATGCAGTAATGATTAGTCATTTTTCAGATATCCTTTGCATAGCCATTTTTAAATAAAATCTCTATTGGTTTATGGAGTGCAAACCTTCATAAACTCTAGGAAAAAAAAAGATAGCTAAAATCATCTTGAATTCATCTTCAGAAAGAATTCACAGAGGCAGCAGTGAGGAGGCAGAGCTTGCTGTCCCTGCTCTGGCAGCTGATGTCCTGCAGCAGCCACTGATCAGCTGCCATTTGAAGACATTTTTGGTCTTTTTGTTATGGTGTTTTTGTTTTGTTTAGGGTTTCTTTTGGTAGGTTGGGTTTTTTTGTTTGTTTGTTTGGTTGGTTGGTTGAGTTTTTTGTTTTTAAAAGGGTTTTCACCGACTTTAAAATGAATAGTAAATAGCTCAGCCATCTCTGTATGTGGCTCGAGTAAATGTGAGTTGCAACCCTCTCACCCAGAGGATGGGTGGGGTGGGATGGGAAACCTCATGCACAGTTCATTTCAGGAAAATGTCTTTTTGCTGATTTTTCCTGCAGGATCTTCATAGCTGTCAGTGCACCTGCTCTTATTTAACCAGCTAAAATCAAAAGGGGGAGCTAAGGCTTGGTATTGTCTCAGAGCCATTCTGAAATTAACCATTTATGGTAAATTTTCAATTTGGTAAATGGCCACTGAATCAGTGAAGACAAATCCCAGAAAAATGTGAGCATAAACACAAGTCAATTAAGTTGTACCAGAAGGGCAAAGGAATGGCTCTACCTTGCATAAAATGTTCAATGATAAATCAGTTATTTCAGTGTGTTTATTTAGATCACACTCTTTATTTCTTATTTCCATCCTTGATATCATGGCTATAGCTCTTGAATGATGAAATAAATGATTCCTATTGTTTTTACCATTACTTTACTGCTAACATTATTTTTGTTATTATAGAGTAGACGAGTTGTGCTTGTTTTCTCACAAATACCCTTGTTGATGGTGTAAGAGACACTTTTTTTTATTCCACAGGATTTTTAAAAATCCTTAGATGATTTTTTCAGCACCAAGAACCCTCTCCCACTCTGACGCCAGAACTCCTTTGTCCCTCATCTCTTATTAAGAAACAATGACTCACTTTCTGACTTCTCCCCAGCACTTGTGCCTGCAGAATAACATGAATTAAATATTTACGAAGAGTTCTGCACAGTTACAAAGTTAGTTACAAAGTTACTATGAAAATCAAAACCATTGAAAAAGTGTGGTAAGTGCCCTCTGATGCTGTGGTTGGGTAGTCTCAGGTAGTCCTATGGTAAAAGTGCTATTCATGAAAAAAACAAAGTGGTTTAGCTCCCCATGTCCAAGAAAACAGTCAGTAATCAGATGGTCACTGCATTATCTGCTTTCCCAAAAACTCTAAAATCAAGACATATGTTCTCTCACATGATGCGTAGTAAAGAATGGTTTTCTCATAAATGATTTATTAATGGCCAGTAAGTTAAATATCAGGAAGCTATGTTTGATTTTACTCCCAAAAAGCTGTCTGTGAATGCTGCTCTCCCAAGAAGGCTGATGACAGTTTCATAAGGATGCTTTCACAACAAATCCTCCTTGGTCCAAGACTGCACACATTCTGTTTTAGGCAGTTTTGTTTCCTTTTCCCCCCCACCTTCTCTGTTTTGGGTTTTTGTGTTTTTTTTGGTTTTTTGTGGTTTTTTCTGCTCCTAGGTTCCAGGATCCAGAAATACTTTATCTGCTGATGCATTACACCAGCTTTCCTTACCAGTATGGATACCAAATGCACCCTGTACTTCACTTTAAGGATTATTTATGTGCAATAGCTTTTTCTTTTCTTATTAATCCTTTCTTAATTTTAAAACAAACTACAGAGGTTTGTACTATGTATGAGATGTGAGCCCATTCAAGATCTAAAAGCACAATTAAGGGGTTTTTAGCAATTATTTTGAAAACCTTTCCCTCCATCCCCCACCTCCCTTCTTAAAAAAAAAAAAAAAGAAAGGAAAAAAAAGCCTGTGATAATACCATTTTCTATTTCTGTTGCTGTGCACTCCAGAAAAAAATGAAGAGTTAAAGGCAAGATATGCTTGAACAAGGAGCATTTTTGCCATATGCAGACTTCAAGTTAAGATGTTTTAGAGCTGTTCCCATTTTTCTCTGTAGTTTAATATAACCTTGGTACAAGATTTTATTAGAGTAAATCTAAATATCTTCATTCTGCTGCTGAACACAAATTCAGGTACACCCTACAAGCATAAGGTTGACTGATGAACAGAAAATAAAATGAGAAAATGGATCTCAATATGGACACCCAATAACTGACATAGGACTGAGTCTCTTGCCCGAATCACTTTTATCAACATAATCAGGTGTCTTCCCAAAGCAGAATGCAAGGAATGCAAATGGCACATTAAAATTATTTAGGAGGTTCCCATAGAGAATTGAATTTTCTTTAACTGCCCTTACACTGTGAATATATTTCATCAGTCATGAAAGGTCACCATCAATGCTTTGTTTCATGATTGCTCTTTGGGGGACCATCTAAGCTTCTCTGCTTCGTGGCCCACCAGGAAGACTGTCTGTCCACATTCTTAAAAGCAATAAAAGGGTTGATTTCACCCTGTGCAACCAGGAACCATTTTATAATAAATCTATTTTATCAAAATAAAGATAAAATAAATTACCCTTGGAATAAAGGGATCCATTTCTCTTTTCCCATGATCAGAACATAAGGACAGCAGAGATATGGCTGTGGTTCCTCTCTGGACATTGATTTTTTGGCTGCTGATGTCTCTTAAATCCTGTGCATATATGAAGAAGGGCAACAGGGCTGTAGAAGGGTTTGGAGTACAAACCTCGTGAGGAGTGTCTGAGGGAGATGAGCTTGTATAGCCTGGAGAAAATGAGGCTCAGTGGGGATCTTACAACCCTCTGAACAAAGGTTGGAGCAAGAGGGAAGTTGGCCTCTTCTCACAGGTGAGAAGTGAGCAACAGAATGAGGAAATGGCCTCAAGTGGCACCAGAGGAGGCTTAGATTGGATATTAAGAAAGAATTCTGCACCAAAAAGGGTTGTTAGGTGTTGGCACAGAGAAGTGGTGCAGTCACCATCCCGGGGCAGAATTTAAAAGTGGCTCTTGAGGACGTGTTTTAGTGGTGGCCTTGGTAGTGCTGAGGCTGGGCTTGATGACCTTAAAGCTCTTTCCAACCAGAATGATTCTGTTCCTCTGTGATTTACAGCTGACACAAGGGCAAAGGCTGTAGTTGAGTACACAACCTTTATTAACTGGATTATTCACCGTGGGTTTGTGTCTCCTAAAGGAATTGCTGTTCCTCCAGCATGGGGACCAGCAAAATAGCCTGGTGTTGCAGTTGGCCATGTGTGCCTATTCAGGAAGTGTGTGGAATGAGGATGATGAGAGAGAGAAAAGAAAAAATTGGTGGCTAGTCCTAAGGAAAAACTTTGGAATTCCTGCACTGATACTTGTGCTCACTGCTATTAATATTAAGAGAGGGAACACACATTGTTACCTTGATTAATATTAATAGAGGGCTAGTGGATAAGATAGCTTCCCTGTAAATATTGAATAGAGGAGTTTTTCTAACTCCCATGAAGTAAAATGCTGGCAGGAGGACACCAACACTGCTCTCAAACAAACATCAAGGATAGGAACATTTCAGCTTGCTAATCATGCCTATTGCTTTCCCAATACTACATCAATAAAATTCCCATTTGCCTGATGTAGAATATCCATTTCCTTGTGGGCTGTTGCCAATTATGGTAAAGAACTGATCAATGAAGTAAAATTATGGAATTCATGAATGGTAAAAAGTCACATATAATTTGCAGGCCATGCTTAATTCCAGCCTGGTGGAAATGAGGCAAATATAAACCAGCCTAACTACCATGCTCTTCAGATCTTAGGAAAACCAAACTGAATTTCTGCTTTTGGTTAAGGCATAGAAAATATTGTCCTGATATTTCTAAAGCAGTTAGGAGATACGGACGTGGACAAATATTTATGACTCTGATTATCTTCTTGTATGCTGACATAAATTAGTCTTCTGGGAAACGAAAGTTATTTCTCAACATGCCGTTAATGGTCTGAGTCAGAACTGCAGATGATCTGTCTCCTACAAGGGTTTTATAGTAAAAATAGAGGTGAGAGCTTCCATTGCGAAGGACAATAGAAGTGGGAACTGAAATATTTCATGAGTGTGATCTCATTCTCCAGTGTGTCACAAGCACCGCAGCCTAGCAAACAGGGCTCTGGGTGGAAATGAAATGTTTACTTTTCCGTTTGGATCAGATGGATGAATTATTCCAGCCATTGACATTATCTCTGCAAACAAGGAATCATGCCTTGGATGGCAGTCAGGGTTTTCAAGGTAATGAAAGTTGTTGCTGGTGGCTGAGATCATCCCTGCCCCCGTGTCAAGTGTATGGGATAACTGATGCACTCCCACATCCCCTGTTCTGATCCTCCCAGCTCTGCAGTGGCACCAGCCCAGGTTCCCACCTCACAAACCCCCACTGATGATGCTTAGTGCAGGGTACCAGTTTTGGCAAGCCACCACAAAGCCATGAAAGAAGGGAGGCATGAAACCAGGGCATTCCCAAGATGTTTCCTTGCTGTTTCTGTTTCCTTATGCTGTAACCAGTCCATGTACAACCACGGTAAGTAGAGCTGCAGCTGTGAGCACAAAAACAGGTTTGTATGGCCACCTGCCAATGAGCTGAGCTATGAGGAAAACCTCCAGAATGCATTCAGATATGCCTATGTCTTTGCCAGTGGGACATGTCTTCTCATGACAAACTTCCTGGATAGTTAGAACAATATCTGGCCTTGGTCTGAAAAAGGGTTGCAAAGGTGGTGATCAGATGCTGAAGCAGGATGATACCTGGAAACTGAGGTAATTGCCAGCTGACCCCAGATGTTCCTGTTATTTGGCTCCTCCAGAGCAATTTTAAAAATAAGAATTAGCGTCAGGGTACTTTAACAAACTTCTGTTCCATTGAAATGTCATTTGTGGGCAAGATGAGACAAATTAACTTCAAATTTTAAAGTTTTGGCTTAAAATCAAACAACATGACAGCCCATGCTCCAACCCATTGGTGCAAAGGGGGTGGGCATGGACTTTAGTTCAAGAGATCCCCAGAGGAAAATCTGCATCCAGCACCTTCTCTAGTCTTTCCTGGAGAAGCTGTAATAGCTCCACACCAAGAGTCTGCCATAAGCATCACTTTTACAGGGAAGGGCCAGCGTGCATATCATGAATGTCCACATTAATGGAAATTCTAGTGACGTTGGTGGCCCAACTTTAACAATGATCAACGTTTATCGGTATTGGGTTCTCACTGCCTTCTAATGAGCCTTTTGCTATTCAGACCTTTCCTCTGCATGGCCTCTTCTCAGAAGTTACAAGCAACAGGACAAGAGGAAAGGGCCTAAAGTTGCTCCAGGGGAGTTTAACTTGGATGTTAGGAAAATTTTTTTCACTTGAAAGGGTTGTCAAGCATTGGAATAGGCTTCCCAGGGTGGAGTTACCATCCCTGAGGGATTTAAAAGACACGTAGATGTGGCCTGGGGATATGGCTTGGTGGTGGACTTGGCAATGCTGGTTGGACTCAAAGATTTTGGAGGACTTTTCCAACCTAATCTTAGAGGAGTTTTCTGACCTGAATGATTCTGTGATTCTCCTGTTCCCTACCTTGCAGAACCTACCCTGACAGAGGAGGTAGAGAGGCTCCTGGTCACAGTGATGATGGAGGGGAATGTTCAGATTCAGCATGTGCTCAGCCTGAACCAACTAATTCACATTT
>WBND01001535.1:0-90721 GCA_013398595.1 Tychaedon coryphoeus
GGGCTGGGAGTGCTGATGATAACTGTAAAATGAGGGTTGGGAATATTTATGAGGCATTAATATGGGCAATCCCATAACTCCTTGGAACAACTTCTTTTGGGATCGCCATAACACATGCCTGCCAAGGCCTAGGGTTGGGGTACAGGTCTTCTTCAGTCATGGTTGCCTGACCTGGAATACACATGAAATGCCTTTGTCTTCCTGAAATGTGTGATTACTAAATCAAAGGATTAAAGGATATGTATCCTAGTTTTAGTATTTACTTACAACTGAATAAACTAAATAAGTAACGTTTGTTATGTCTGCAAACAAAGTTAATTAAATGAAACAAGGCAGGCTAAATGGATGTGCTGATGTCTCTGTTTTCAAGAGAGTCTCATTCTGGAAATACTAAAATACTACAGTAAATAGCAAAAATTTCTTGTTATGTGTAGCTTATTACTTGCTGAGCTACAATTTGTGATCCAAGAATTTTCATAGAAAATGATGTCCAAGCAGCTGTACTCTGACTAACAAATTTTCCGTGTCATACACACACACGTTTTCCAATGCCCTAGAGGAGAAGAGGAAATTAAATTTATTGGATGATGGAGAAAATTTTAAACTAGTTGCATGATTTGTGTATGCTCTTCAGACTTTGTTCATTCTTCTTGTCTAAGTCACCTTTTGCAGTTGCATACCTTTTAAAAGGATGCTTTCAACAGCCCATTATCACTACCCATAATTAAGCCAGGATTATATTGCTGCCTTTTTCATCCTGAAAAGCTGCTCATAGCAAGGCACTCGGATAATTCAGTCACCCACAATCACACCACAACTATTTGTTTATTGAGAAGGAAAAGATGGTCAGACTTACAAAACCGGGTATGCATTATTAACATCAGCTGGGAAAGTGTTGTGGTCAACCTATGGTAAATATCACTGGTAGCAGAGTACTGAAGAGTTTGGGAAGTCATCCACCAGTGCTTTCAATGTGAAACACATGACATAACCACAAGCTGCACTTTATGAAACTTGAAACTGTAACATGAGGAGTGACCTAATTTTGATTTGTGTGCTTCCATGTGTTTGAAGTTAATAGACCTTTCTTACTGGGGGGCAACAAGGACTTTAACAAAATGCCAGTCCTACTATGCCAAGTTGTTTGTCTTTGGGGATTAATTCTTTTCATATTATGGTTGATAATTCATGGATTCCACAGAGGTTTCCTGTGCCTTTTGCACATTCTATTTGAACAGTTTTCCTACCTGCAGGCATAATGAGGGGGTGAAGTTAGGCTGCTCACATATGGTGTACCAGGTCTTCAGCCAGCTGCAAAATGAGGATTCTGGAGATGGAGGCATAGCATAGCTTTCTAATGTTTACAGGTAAAATTCATCTGACATTGTTCAAAGCCTTGATTTTATGGAAATACTTTATGAATTCTTTTTCATTTATTTACATCCTATGGATTTTTCATGTTCTGTATTTCCTTCACAAAGAATCAAATGCCTCAAAAATACTACCAGATGATTACATTACCACCCTCAATTTTTGAGACAATTCTCCAGACTTTCTGGCCTGATATGCATTCAACAACAAAAATTAATGCCAACTGTGTCTCCTAGTTCCTTCACAGCTGTTGTTTTGTATCCATCAACCCTTCTCTGATGTTATGTAATTTCTCTTGCTCTCAAGAAAAGTACTTGACTTTGTTTTGAATCATAAAGAAAATTCAAACTACCCACATTTCATTTCAGCATTTGATATCAAGACAGAATATTTTGACGTTCTAAATTAAAAATATTTTACTGTAATCTGTTTAGGGACATCACAGGACTTTCATTTTCACTTGGGTTCATCCTCTCTGCAGACTAGGCAGATCATGTTACATCTTTTACGTTCTGGGGGAAAAATCATGATGATTTCCCACATAAAAAAAATTTAATGTAAAAATGGAAACTTTCCTATAGAGAATTTTGATTTGGGGAATAATTATTTTCCATTCCAAAAGCACTTTCATAGGAAATGTTTTATTTGCTGCTGAGCAGTGCTTACATTGCATCAAGGTCCTTTCTGCTGCTCAGACTGTTATCACAGGGAAGAGACTGGGAGAGCACCATCAGTGGGGAGGAGGCACAGCTGGCACAGCTGACTCCAGCTGACCAAAGGGGTATATCATAACATATGGCAGCATGCTTAGCCATAAGAGCTGTGTGAAAAACAAAGAGGAAGAGGTGATGCTTGGAGTTAAGGCATTTTTCTTCCCAAGTCAACACTATATATGATGGAACCCTGCTTTTCTGGGGATGGCTGAATACCTGCCTGCCTGTGGAATGGTGAATTAATTCCTTGTTTTGTGTTGCTTGCATTCACAGCTTTTGTTTTACCTACCTAAACCATCATTATCTCAACCTCCCAAATATTCTCCCTTTTACCTTTCCAATGGACTTCTCCATCCCACTAGGGAGGAGAGAGGGAGTGGCTGTGGTGCTTAGTTTTTGTCTGGGCTTAAACCAAAATCTTGTTTCAAAATACTTGAATTAGTCTTTAGATTTTTTTAAAAATTATTTTTCATTAAAAGAATGTGAATTTTAATCAAAGTTTTCCAGATCATGACAAAATATGGCTTTCTAGAACCATGAAAATGTTAAAGTGTTAACCAGATATCTGACCAAAAGTCTTTATACTTTATGCCCTGCTTAGGTCACTAGAAGATATTTAAACTCAATTTTATTCCTGAAACATCTGAAAGACTTAACAGTGGAAATACAACTAGAATGATAAAAAAAAAAATCCAAATAGAAAATGTAGGAGAGAGGAGGAAAAGTGATCATCTCTGGGTTGAGGCTGTCTTCTAGAACCTAGCTAAAGGTGCACAGGTAGAAAAGGAGAGGGTATTCTCTGGCAGTTCAAACAAAGTCTCTGTGTAGGAGCTGTATTGTATTACAGACTGTGCTGGCTCTGCAAGTGATGAGAAATCAAATCCTGATTGTGGGAGGAAGTGAATCACACATTGGAGGGATGACATGAAAGGATTGTCCAGGGGTATGGAAGCTGCAGCTCCTGCCAGAAGGACCTTTGAGAACTCTTATCAACTCGTACTTGTCTTATCTTTTCTTGACACTTCTATTTTTTTTTATCTTCATCTATATCTGCATAAAGTTGCCAAACTACTTCTCCTCCCTTCTGCCCCAATTATCACCCATTAAATGAAAACATTTTTATTTTACATAATGATATAATGCCTAACCGAATAAGAAAACAGAACTTGCAAAAGCCAGCCTGTCAGAGAGAGAAAAGAGAACATAACCTGCAAGGGATTTATTCCTGAAAAAGGCTTTTAAAGTAGGAGAAAAGCATATGAAAATTTATTCTACATTGAATCAAAATAACAAAACAGCACAGATCTTCACAATATTTCAATACAGGTTACCCTGAGGAATACCTTGTCACAGATCTCTCACCAACAGTTTTATTCAATTATTTTCTCATTATGTGTAAAGGGAAGTTCAGGAGTTTTACAGGTTACAGATTCCATTTATCACTCTTGGAAATGAAGTTCATTTGAGTTACTTTCAATAATTTAAGATGGGATCAGTATTTTGGTAAGGAGATAAAATTCTTGGTAGTCCTTGTTAACTATTTCCAACAAACGACTGATGTATTATCTACTGTAGACATAACTTCTGCCACCTTTCCTTTACCTCCCAGCATAAAAAGATGTTTTAGTTGACCTTTTTCTTTCTCTTCAGCACTAAAAAGTCAGCTCCTCATCCCAGGTCTTAGTATTCTTTAATGTAGTTTCAGTACCTGCTCAAAATGTTGTTACCCAAAGAAACCTGCAACAATTTATCTGTATTTCCTGATAATTTACTGCTTACAGCTCATAATTCCAAGTGGAAACCTGATATTCCTGGTGGGTATACATGCCAAGCAGGTGTACATTCAGTATCACTGCAGGGCAGAAGAGCCCCTCTCTGAACTGTTGAGGAGAAAACAGAGCCTTCTTCATTGTGTTCTGTCTCTGGGAGTATGTATTTTCTGGAGCCCTAAATCCTCTAGCAGAGTGAGTTTTCTTCACACCCAAATCAGATGACACAGAAAAAGCCTTCTATTAAAAGATTAATACCCCTCACAAGTATTCTAATAATAGAAAATAATTTCCCTTAAACAACACGGGGTTGTTTGATTAGTATAATTCTTAAATCATTATTACAGTATTTTCAGACCTTTCCAAAATATACATTCATGCAATATTTTCTCCCAAACCTGCTTTCGCTAAGCGACATACGTTTTTCCATTTTGCACTTTGCACAGGTAGCTGATACTAGCAGAAGGTGACAGATCAGCAGCCTCTGGAAGGCAGAAGCCCTCTATCTGGGCACATAGAGGGTCACATCATGGTATCTACAGACTTGGGTTCATCTGCATGAAGACCAAGCAGCCGGGGTTGTCACTAGCCTGAGACACAGACATTATTTTCCAGCCTGTCTTCAGGGGCTATCAGCAAGATTTTTGAAAGCATTTCAAGTCATGGCTTTATGTTTTCTCTTCAAAACACCTTTGATGGAACAGTTCTACTTCAGAAGATGAAGTTTCATCAATTTGACTTTTTTTTTCCCCTAGTGGAACATGACAATTTCAATTAAGTGTTATACGTGGATATGTCAAAATGAATAATTTCAAGTTATGTGTTTGGTTTTGATGAAATAAAATGTTTTAGTTTGTCTTTATTATTTTGGGGATACAATAAAACACAAGAGTGGAAAAATCTAACCTCTTAAAAATGTTCAGCTGCATCAGTGCCTCTTTCTAAAGTGCCACGCCCAGAAAACTCCTTCCTTTCAACTGTGAACAATGGTAAATTCTCTCTGAATAAGAATTATTTCCCATATTTGCACCATTTTACTGATCTATTATCAGTACAGTACTTCTGAATTTAGCTAATCAGTTGATCACACATTTCAGTATCAAATTATTGTTGCTTTTATTATTGATTACCTCAGTACTTGATTATCATCTTTCCCATAGCAAAGTCCTGTAACCATCTTGCAAGAAGGCTTTGTCTGACTTTGTTCCTGATGAATGTATCACATATCTGAGTCTTTTATTAATCTCCAAGCTATTTTTCAGATGCTTATGAACAGTTTGATAATTTGTTTCAAGTTACACTAATCTGGCTCTTGTCTAGGTCTTCATTTTGTGGACAATCTTTCTTCATTCAATACTCTGGTCTTTGATGAAGGGGAGGGGAAGGGAAATTTTTAATAATTTTAATTTTAAAATGAGGTTTTACTCTGTGTAATTCAAATTTAATTTTTCTTCTTATCCTTTTAACATCTCAGTGCAGAGAGTTCTTTTGAAAATGAGTAAGAAACAGTCAACTCACCTTGAATTATTTTTGTTTTTTATGTCAGATTATGGTCAATTAATAATGAAAACAGGGAGAAGAAATAGAGAATAGGAAAAAGAATTTATAATGTTTTTACACATTTAAGAAAATATCTGAAAATAGAAATCAGAACATCATTTATATATTTTTTTCATTCCATTTAGCTATTGTCTTGTTTCCATATCAGTAAATGTATTTGGCTATTCTGCACAGGTTTCCAGCCTTTTGCTCCAGATCAGGTTGCTGTCACATGAAATTGGGAACATTTTTTATTATTTTGTACATAAAAGAACTATTTTTGGGTTAAATATATACACAAAATAGCCATAGAAATAAACTATAGAAGAACTAAATATGTTGAGTTAGATGTGAAAGACCCAGGTACCACTGTATTTTTTCCTCACTCAGATATTGTCCTTGGAAATATGCCCCAGACATAAAATGCCATTCTTCCCAACAAAGTCTTAGGAAATTGAACTTAGGAAAGTTCAAATTACAGAATAATGGGTGCAAGATCAACTCTATGTATTGTATACTAATTTTGGCAGTGCCATTAGGAAAAGAAAATAACAAGAGACACCCATTAACGGCAAGCTCAGAGGGTCTTGTTTTCAAAGCATTGACACAAAAGGCCGCTTGCAAAAATATATGCCAAATTGTATGCTTAATCTGCATGGACAATTACTTGACTTCATGTGATTCTCAAGTATTGAAACTCAACTGACCATTTCCCTACACACAACCTGATCTGCATTTGGAATCATAGTAAATGTACATTCAGATTAAATGTGTAGTTATGCAGGCAATTTTGAACATGGCCCTGAGCTTCTAATATTTGGAAAAATCAAACCCTAGAGGCTTCATTCCTCTCTTGAATGTACAGAGCTTCCATTGTCCCATTAAAAGGGTAGCCAAGAGCAGAGTATGTTTTCACAGCACCCATCTTTTATAAATAATTTTTTCTTGTACTCAAAATCTAGCCTAAACCCAGAAGCCACTTAGAACTTAAATCCTTTGGCTATATTTATACATCCTGAATTGAAATAAGCAATTTATTTATCAACTCCTTTACGCATTGCAATGCCAAGATGAACACAACTCTGACAACTCTGCACCACAATACAGTGAACAATTAAACACTCTTGTACTCAAAGGGTGCTTTCTTGGCCTGTGTTTCATAGCCATAGTAGGACCAAAAGGAGGAGTATAACAAGAACCTGGGCAAGGAAACTAGAAGGTAAAGACAAGCCCCCAGATGACAGGAAATGAGAAGAAAAATCTCCAGAGTAGGTCTGCAATCTTGCATTCAGGACTCAGCTGAACAGATTAAAAAAAAATCATAAAATATTGCTAAACTCAGGGCTTAATATTATCAACACAGGAGACACAAAGCACTTTTCAGCTGCAGGCCCCAGCATGCTTTACATGAATGGTTATTATTACTACCACTCTACAGAAAAAAGACTCAAGCTACTGAAAGTCTCTGTCACATGCTAACAACCACTCAGAAACCAAGAAGCAGAATTTAGGTTCCTTACCTATCTCTATAGTTTTCCTGAGAATCCTAAAAGAAGGAATTAAAATGAGAGCATAGCCTTTTTTTGCACAAGCATTAGACTACAGCAAAATAGTGAGTATTTCTGCAAGGGAAGTTTGTGTGGTCATAGGACTGATGAAAGAAAATTCTAGAGGAATTCAGAGATTACACTACTCTACAACTGGCAAGCTTTTCTGTAAAGAAGTAGATTCAAATTGTCATTTGCCTAAATAATTTTGTGTGTGTGTGTACAAGTATATATTTGTTAACAACATTAGCATAAATGCAGCCAGTATAGAATTTGCTTGTGCAATTTAGATGGTCACCTTTAACAACAGACGTAGAAATAGAATTACTTCCTCCTTTGAAAGAAATGTTTCATAAATCCTAATATTCTATAATAAAGAACTCTGCCATTTAAGGTACTGTTTGTATGAATCACTTAAAAATATCAATAGATACTGGTGCAGAATATCTATGGGTATGAATGGAAGTGCATTTTACTTAGTTCTAGTTATAAAGAATCACTTCCTACCTACTTTTTTAATGTGGTTTTTGAATGGCTATCGGGCTATGCATTTCAGTTGTTACTCATACTCATGACATCCTGTGCAATGGGAAGGGACCAAAGTCCAGGTGAGCACTTCAAACAAAGAGGCATAATGGCCCTTTTGCGTCTATCTTATCTATCATGTAAAAAGGCCTTGAATGAAGAACATGGCCATGCCATGTGTAGAGAAGTGGTATTTGGACATTCATATTTCTTCATGCTCTATCATTTTGACAAGATCATGTCTTCCCCAACATCTTTATATGCAGGACTCTTTGCCAAGACAAAAATTATTAAGATGACAAAAGAAACCAATGTTTTTTCTGAGCCTCAGTATGAGAGAAGATGAGAAACCAGAGAGACTTTCAGAGCAGGACACCTATAAGATACAGCTGCTGCTTCCTTCAGAGTCCTGTGAACAATTAGCTAAATTCATTCCATGTCTTTAGTAACATCTGCAGCTCACTCTTTGGTCAGTGATGCTCATCAGACATGTTCTTGAACCCTCTGCTTCCTGTTGCAGAATAACTGTCTTGAAGCACAACTCCTCCTGACCACTAACAAGCAGGACTTGCAGCCGGGAGTGGTCTTGCAGCAGTAGGGGTGGAAAGAAACTTTTTAAACCTCGTGCTTCAGTGAGGGGGAGGCTCATGGGCGTAGGCTTGCCATATCCCTTGCTCTAAGAACCCAAATCCTAAGTTCCAAAACCATTTCACATGTCAATATAGGGACAGGGGAGATGTGTAGTGCATCAAATCAATACATAAAAGCATTTCTGAAGACAGGGATCACCTCTTGGCTGCACACTTAAACTGCATTTAAAACCAACACAAGTTCCTACAATACAGATCCAATGCTGACAGTAACTGTCAACTTTTCAGCAGTCTTCACAGGTATTTTTAGCAATCTAAAGAGGTGTCTTCTGAGGAGTGTGGGAATTTACATTATTTCTGTAGTTTTGACCCTCTGGCAGAGCGTGAAAACTGTCACACCTCTTAGATTAAAATGCTGGTGCAGTCCAAATGTCAAGTTCTTATTCACCAAAGTTTTCATGCACTTCCTTTTGTGTCCTCGTTTGGAGGTATGGCAGCAAACACCTGCTGCTAGAAATGTCCACAGAAATGCCAGAATCAGCTTTCTTTGTTGCTAATGTACCTTATTTGGATAGAAACTGCCTCAACAGTGAAAGTATGTGGTCATATTACTGGTTACACCTTTCCCTGATCCTGCTTCTACTGGTCATGGCACTTCCAGATGCCCTGAGAAAAAAGCGCTGGTATCACTCATGTTAGCAGTCATGTTGTTCTGCACTGTGGTAGATGAATATATTTCAGAATGGCAACTAGTGAATTAACATCTGTAGCATTGCTGAGGTGTGATGAGGTCTACTTAATGAAAGAGTGCCTTCCCATGTTCTGTTACACTGAACACAAAAAGAGATACAAAATGAGTATAAAATACTCATGAAAATGTACTCACTTTACGTAGGCTCATATTTTTTAGAGTGCTGGACAAACTTATCCATTGCATGGAAAAAATTATACCTAGAAACAAGAAAGGTTTTCACATAGAAATTAGAAAGATCTATGGCATTTTTGAGAACCTTTGTTAAAAGGCTGTTTTTGTTCCCAGTGTGAATTTTCTTAACCCTTGCTTTTGGAAGCAAGCCAGGCTGTGAATAGCATTTAAATATAATTTTTCACATAATACCTAGCCTACTTTCAAAACTCAAGTAGCAATTTAGTTACCTGGATTTTATTATATATTTCTAATTCAAACCTCACCTGTGGTTTGAACATATTTTGTCTTTCATTTCAATCCAGTTGCTATGACTCAAAAGCCCATACTAGACTAGAATATGGTAATAGAAGCAATTATATCATTGAGTGTGCAGCACTACTCTCAGGTTAAGGTTTCACACCTGGGTGTCATTATTCTCTCCCATATCAATTTATTATTTAAGGGCTTACTATTTGAAAGCTCTTAGTGTGCTCTGGCAATTAGAGTTGCAGAGTTTCTGTCTGCAGTAGCTGTATTTATTTTGCTCTCCTAGCTTTTTGTGATAGAATAATTAAATCTGCTTATAATTCAGTAATGGCCAACTCCTCTGAAAGTGCCAATATTGCCCAGCTCCTCTTTAATCATCTGCATGAAAAAAGAGGTGAGGTCTGTATGGCACATATATATACACACAGAACTAGGAGATAGGACTGTGGTAAAAATACATCCAAATATTTCAATTTTATTCATATTGGTAGATCAGACTGATTTTTGCACTGAAACTACAATATCGGGGAACATTACATAGTAGCTTACCAAGGAAGTAAAATTCCCCAATTTAAAAACCTGAACATAACCCATTTTACTATGGTAATATTAAACAAGTGTTATTTATGTTATGGCATTTAAATTACATTATTATTCAAGCTAGGCCTGTGCATTGCAACCCATTGGAAAGTTTTGGAGACAATCAGCTCAGGAAGTTTATTCATTCAGTGCAACGGGCACTAAAAACGTTATTTGCCTTCTTAAAGCCACAAAAAGCAGAGTAAGTTTCATTCTTGTTAGAAAAAAACAATCCTCTCTTCTTTGATTGATGGAATGGTCCCTTAATAATGACAGTAAGAAAAAGAGGAAAAACCCACAGAGTTGTGCAAACTTACATGAAGATACATGCATGTCTATATACGCACATATGCAGCGGAACACTTTTATGAGTATTTGTATCTTAATACTCTAGATATTTCTTAATATTGCAGGATAGTTGATATTTAGGTGAACACAGAATACCTTCAGAGAAATGTGCCCAAGCTTAATGTTAAGTAAAGTGCATTAGTATCTGGAAAGGAGTTTGCATTTTCCTTGTCTATATACCAAATTGCAAAACTTCGTGTATTGTAAAGAGTAAAGAATCATAGGTATTTTCTCTATCTTGATATTCATTTTCAGATATATCACTTGTTCCTTCTCTTAGGTGTTTACCTCACCTTATAAACCCACTTATGCATGTCTGATTTTCATTACCTTACATATTGCACCTTCAGAAACAAAAGCTCAGTAAATTTATTGTTGGCCCTGTCAAGTTGCTTGGCTTGGGTCATGTCTATTTAACTGCAAACATGATTGCCTTTTTCCTTTTCTACTTTGGATTTTATGTGCTTGTATTAAAAATGTCAACGTAAATAACATGTAAATATTAAAAGAAAAAAGGAAAAAGTCAAATCCAGAGCAGATGTACAACACCCTGTCAGACTCTCTTCACCCAGAAAAGTATAAATAGAAGTTTGAAAATTTTTTATATTTACCCTTGCAGTTACTCTCTTACCCTTGAATATTCCTAAATTTCCTTTTTGCATGATATTGAACTCCAAAAGTAGGAGAGAAGGAAAGAAATAAGACAAAGCCAAATGCATAATTTCTACAACCAATAAACTTTCTTAGATAACAATGCAAACCACAATTATGAAAAAGAGTCTTTGCAGAAAATTCACAAAAGTCTGGCAACCACTAGAGTGTGCAATTGAAACTCATTTAAATAATGACATGAATAAATAATGCTTAGACTGGAATTTAAAAGTTATGTTGTTATGTATTTTATGCACCTATAAACTATAAAATATAGCCTGATTAATACAACTGCATAACAAAATATCATGCAATTCTAGGAAATGGTTAAATGGTTTTTTGAAGGGTCTAAAGTCGATGCAATGGCTAAACTTGAGAATGGTAAGTGTAGCAAACTTCATATAACATTAGAAGACCTTAAAACCCATAACTCTAGTACATCAAGTCCTTCTGTTACAGGTCACACCCACCACACATTTAATTGTACTCTTCAGTTTAACAGTAATAACTCTTCACTGATGCTGCTGGCAAGGCTGTGATGATTTATTACGCATGCATTCAGTCATGCCTGAATGTCATCCATCTACTTCCATTTCAGTGCACCTGCCACTGTGGTGTCTGAGCAAAAGCATGGCACACGGTAATGTGTGCAGATCGGTTACTCGATAATTTGCTTTAAGCATTACAGCCATTTCGAGTCTTTTTATACACTATTCAAAAAAGGCAGCATTGAAACTAAGGTCTTAAATATTGCTCTGGGTATCCTGTGGCTAACTGACGCTTAGAAACAGTCTCAACAATTCTATTTGAACAACCAACAAGACCACAACCACATGAAGTGATTAGCATCAGTGGAAGCGAGTGATGGAATTAGGCAACAAGTGACTCAAACCTTCAAAGAAAATTAGAGGAAAATCTTATTGAAAGTCAAAATTTGGAATTTCTGTTTGCAGGTCTCACATCTATTGATTTTTGCCGAATTAAAATTATGTCTCCAGCATAAGCAAAGTCTTCTATCCAGGACACCTTTGATGGCAAACAAATAACAGTTTTTCACCAAATTTTCACAGGACAAGAAGAACTGGATTTTTTATTTCTGTTTGACTCCTCCTTCATGAATACTTGCATAATTGAGTGTCACATTAAAATATCTATCCAGAAAAGACAAGGGCGGATTGGATATTTCAAGTTATTGGCATTCAGAAGACTTTGAATTTCCTAATTTTATCCATGTATTAAATTGATTTTGTAATCACTAGGGATATAAAGGCACGTTGATGCGTAATCGTTCACCAAAGCAAAAGTTTAAATAGAAAGGTGAAAGAACCCAGTACTTATCTACACATTCCTTAAGTAATGCTGGGAGTTAGAAGGCAAAAGGGATGCCTTTCATGACTGGAACAGTACTTACCCTTATGTAGCATTTTGTCAAATGACTGGTACGTCATATTAACATGGGGACATATGATGAGCCTTTATATGTTTTAAATTTTGCTCTGCTTTTTTTATTTTTTTGCTACATTTCAAAAATATATATGTTTCCACTGTGGTGATGACCAGACTCATGCTGAGTGCAAACCACAACTAAAAGGTGAATAAAAAATTACTGCACTTTTATCTGAAGTTAGAGAAACAGAGATTTATGGAATTGGCAGTGTAAGAGTAATGTCTTATCCCTGAAGAAATCCAGTCTGTGAGGCAGAGTCAGAGCAAGAGTTTCTCCATGGTAGGTCAACATTTCCAAGAAAAAAATTGTAAAAACACTATCCCAAAATTCCTAGAGGAAACAATGTTACTAATATGTATCAATATTTTATAGGTTTTCAGCATTACAAAATGACAGTTTGAAAGATTATTGCTTGTCAAGCTAGCTATTCCATTTAATAATTCCTTACACTGTCAGCTACAATTGAACAGAATATTGGAAAGAAGATTAGTCATTTCTAAATAGAACTTGGTAAAAATTGTTCTGTAGTTTATACACCTACTGAAAATGTAGTACAAATAAGGAATGCCCAAAAATCTACAGAACTCTGTTTCTCTGTATGTGGTTGCAGCTAAGCAGTTACCATTAAAGGTATTTTTAAGCCTGCATTCCTGGAATTAATGCAGAGTTGGGGTTCTTCTTGTGTGGAGATATTTCTAAGGTTGTACACCAGGAGATAGTCAGCTTATAAAACAAAGACAAAAGTCACATCTGACATTCAAGAAACCTTTTCTTTCTGAGAAAAAGTTCTTTGGACAGATTAAAATCAAGTAGTTGTGGCAAAAACATATATTTTCATGAGAGCACAAGAAATTATCTTTAGTCCTTGATAATGTAATAAAGATGTAGTGCCCTTGATAAGAATGCCTTGCATTTAATTATTTTTGAAGTGTTGATGTTACGGCAATTGCTCTTGAACACCTGGCTCATTTTTGCTATGTGTAAATACTTAGCCCAAAATTTCTTAAACTTTGAATTAATTAATTTCCAAGAGAACTACTGATTTTATATCCAAAGCAATCAGTAGAGTAGCGTAACTTGACAGCCACTCAAACCTGCTAAATATAAAGGTCTTGAGTCTTTTCCCACTGCTGCTGTTGGAAGTGATTTCAGTGGCTCCTGGATTTTCTAACACACTGGTTTGCCCCACACTATTGGTTCCATCAAGCTGGCAAGATGCAAAAAAGTTAGTTTGGAAGCACCAAGTTCTTAGAATACTGCTAACTTTCAGATACATCGTTCCTTCTCAATTTAGGGATGAATGTATCAGCTTTAGAGGAACTACAAATATTTTTGAGTGTTGGATATCCAGACATTTATAGAAAGAGACAAATGATAGATTTTCAAGAGCCATGCATACTTATTTACAGAGTCAGCCATTTGCATTTACACTGCTCTTTTTAACACAAATGGCCCTGGGGCATCCATATTGATTGGATAAAAAAGCAATGTTGTGGGTGGAATAGGTCCAACTATGTCAGGGTGAGAATATAGATCCTTAATTACTCAAGTAATCTTTTTTAAATTCATTTCAGCAGAATCACAGAATTGAAAACCTTTTGTTTCCATATACTTAAACCAATTCAATTTCTCCTTTAAACCAGCGTCATAAACACTTCCCAGTTCCATGTATACTGCCACTTGGTATATACATCGTACTAAGAGATTTAAGTCAGTAATGAAAACAAAAAGTACTTTAACAAAATTGGAAAAAATATTTCCTGTGTGCAGCAAAATCCAAATATGATATAAAGAATCTCAATTTCCATTTTAGACTAAATACCTACGGATAGCAAAGAGAAGGAATTTTGTGGGTTGGTATTTTCAGGTACCTTCTACACCTTGAGCTCCTCTCTTATGCACACAGAGATTGAATTAGACACTCTTCTGTGTTATTCAGCTAAACAAGTTTCATGACCTTAAGTTTCCTGTCAGTTCTCATACATCTTCAGACTCAAAGTCAATCTTAATGTGCTTTTAAAATGTTTTGTCCCAGAATTACATCTTTCAAAAATCTACTCTGACATTTAGAAAACTTTGCCTAAAGAAGAGAATAACATCTAAACAGATTAGATTAATATTTATGTAGAATTTATGCATTTTTACAAATATTACAAACATGTTTATCTGGGTTTATGGGGTTTTTGGTTGGTTGTTTTTTTTTGGCTTATTGGTTTGGGGTTTATTTGTGCGTACACGTGGTTTTGGTTTCATTTTGGCTTTTTCTGTTTAAATTGCCACTGCCAGATTGTGTACTTGAATATGTAATTTTCTGGATGTGTAATTTCTAAGTAATTTCTGCATCTAAAATGTCTGGACCTTTGTCCTAAATGCAAAATAGAGGAAGCAGTTCCACAAAGCTGGACATATCTTAAATAATTACTGCATTTATTCCTATTTATCCACAAGTTCATTCTTGTAGTATGTTGTTGGTAATCAAAAAATCCTTTATTTTATCATTTGTTATGTCTTTCTTCTTCCCAAAACACTCGTGATGTTTCTTTCCTTTTTACAAGCTATGTCTTTTTATGGCACTCATTACTCAACACTGATACTGGTTATTTCAAATCTCTTTATTTCAACTGGAAATCTACTACAGTGACTGAAATGTGTTTATGCAAAACAAGACAAAGTTCAGAGTTGATGACAAAACTAGTATGTTCAAGAAGGAATCATTAAAACTCATTGTTAGACAACAGCAGCAAAAGCATACATGATCCAGCATCAAAATATCTTCTAAGCTCATCATATTCATTCTCATGAAAAATTTCAGGAAAAATAATAATGTCAGAAAATAGTATTTTTCCACCTGAAGGTGGGGACAGTGTAGGAGTTAGGTGGATAGACAGGGAAAATACACATTTTTTTAACCATCTCTCTCCTCTCTTTGATCCAGCTTATATAAAACTTTTTATTTCCTTTATAACCCAAGTTGAGTGCTGGACAAAGAACTTAAGGAGACAAACAGTAGGAAACAAAACTAGTGGATTTTGCATATTTTCATGCCAACATCTTCATCATAGAATGATGGGATTGTTTTTGAAAGCTTCAAGTTTTCCATTAAAAAAGAACTAAAATCAGATATTTTAATGCTGCAGGTATGGAAAAATATTCTGTATGACTTGCTTGAAACAAAAGTAACTGTAGACGGAATGAGGAAGTTTTCAGATGTCTCTCCACAGTGAAGTCCTGATCAGTAAGAGGCAGGAATAAGACCTTTTCACGCCTAATTGCTCTATGTGACTGAATTTCTGTTTCTTATATTGCCTGTGTGATAGAAGGAGTTTCAGTGTCATTTGTCCTGTTTACCTGAGTAAGGGTTACTATTGATGTGAGGGTCATTTCCAAATCTACAGCTATTCCTCTAGGATTATATAGTAGAGGTATTTTCATAGGAATAGGCTTTCCAGTAACTATTTCATTGTAAGGGAGACAAGTAAGCATCAAAAAGTCTTGCAATGGACTGTGATGGTCTTCTCTTTTCAGTATGCTGACATAACAGCTAGAGCATGCCAACAGCAAAGGTAAATCCAGGTTCTGCACTGGGGAGGAATAGTCCCAGGCACCAGCACAGGCTGAGGCTGATCTGCTGGAAAGCAACTTTGTGGAGAAGGACCTTGGGCTCCTAGTGGACAACAAAGTGTCTGTGAGCCAGCAGTGTGCCCTGGTGGCTGAGAAAGCCAATGGTGTGTCAGGGTGCATTAGGAAGAGCACTGCCAGCACTGCAGGGCAAGTGATCCTGGCCCTCTGCTCAGCCCAGGTGAGGCACAACTGGAGTGCTGTGCCCATTTCTGGGCTCCTCAGGACAAGAGTGGCATGGAGCTCCTAGAGTGGGTCCAGCAAAGAGCTAAAAAGATGATAAAACGACTGGAGCACCTCACTTATGCTGAGAGACTGTGAGAACTTGTCCTGTTTAGTCTGAAGGAGAGGGAACCTCATCAGTGACTGGGTATCTGAAGGGAGGGTGTCAAGAGGATGGATCCAGGTGCTCCTGGGCAATAGGACAAGAGGCAACAGAGAGAAACTGATGCACAGAAAGTTCCACCTGAACATGAGGAACCATGTGAGTGACTGTGCACTGAAAAATCTTGCCTAGAGAACTTACATATCTCCCTCACTGAGATATTTAGCAGCTGTCTGGGCACAATTCTATGCCATGAACTTTAGGATGACCCTGTTGGAGCAGGGAGGCTGAACCAGTTGTCGCCCTGTTGTTACTTCCAGACTTACCCATCTTGAGATTCCGTCAAAATACCAGACCCTGTACCTGCATAAAATCTCCTGTTTGTTGATATTATTGTTATTGGCCCACAGCAGTTTTGTAAGGGCATAAAAATTCTGTAACATTTTCCTGCAACATTGAGGACATCTCACAAATAAATGTTTTTTCATAGTCCTAAATGGTATGTAATTCAATAAATATTTGCACTCAGTCTGGGCAGTAATTCTGATTTTTAAATATATATTTTATAGAAAGATCAGTGTTTATTTCAGTTTTTAAAAGGAAAGGTAAAGAAAACATTTGTCCATCTTAATTTAATATAAATAACTTCTCTGCCTTGAGATAAACAAACAAGCAGGGCAACAACAGATATTGGCACTCACAGGAAAATAGGCCATTTTGGTATGTAAACATGAAATTTAAGACTACGTAGAGCTTCTTGATTATTTCTATTAACTCATTTCCAGAAAGGTCTTACATAATGAGAATAAGAAAATATTCCCCTATGGAAAATATTCTGTTGAAGAGAAAATTGATTCTACAATGAAAATTGAATAATTAATCCAAACTATTTGACATTGTGTAGCTTAATTTTTTCTTCTTAAAAACCTGGTGACACAGACAACCAATTTCTCGCCAGTGATATTATCCATGCTCACAATATGATTGAGAATAAATGGCTCAAGAAAGTTCTCAAGAAAGAACTCATCTTCTCTTGATTTTAGTAAAGCCTTACTATAGAGATAGAAAGTCTCAGCTTGAGATTAGGCTGCATAAAACAAATGCTTTAACTTACTGAAGCAGAGCTCACATTCTATATATCTTCCTGTCCTTTCTCTATCTATGCATGATCCTAAACCTCCTTGCCAGTTCTTCATGCCTCTTTGCCATCTCACATAATTCCATGTCCTGCCTCATCCATTTCTGCCCTAGTCTAGTTTTGCTCACTTGTGTTTGTTTCTTACGCCTCTCTCTCTTGCTACTTCTTTCTCTCTCTCCCCCTTTCTCTGACTGTCCCTCTCTCTCTCTTTCCCTATTAATCAGTTCTTTCCCATCTCTCTTATCCAAACACTTTTCAAGTCATGGAAGTGACATTCCTTTTTTTCGCGCTGCCTGAACATCAGTACAGGAGCAGTGAATTTTAAGATAAATAACCCCTCTGACTGGTTTTTGTGCCTGGCAGAGGAACAGCCCAGAGCAGTAACCGGAGAGAAAATCTCATTTTGAATCTCAAAGGCCAAGCAGAGACCATCACTGGTGCATTGTAGAAGAGCTCTGAGGAGCAGGAGCAGGGTCTTTTTGTAGCCAGAGTGTCTAGAGAATTTAGCCAGCAAATATGAATATAAATCTATAAAGCACATGAAACTATATGTCTTACTTCAGTGTAGGAAACTTACTGTAAGAACAGCTAAAGGACATACCTGAAACAAAACACCTCCACAAATCTTCATGCGCTACATGTGTAGACTACTGCAAGTACAGACACAGTGTTCTCACCAAACTGGTTGATGAAAATATTATAATGATGTATTTCTGGCTGGTTCTCAGAAATAACTGGAAGATGTTAGCTGAAGTAGTGTTTATTCCTATGTTTAAATCTGCTTTAGGAAGACATTTGAAATCAAACATTTTAGTTGGACCTGGCAAAATTCTCAATTTGACAAGCAATTGAAGGAAGACCAAATAATGAAAAATCACTGTGGAACCTCAGCTGCCATCTCTGCTTACATTGCCTGTAATCTTAATTACTACGTAGAATCTGCATGTTATTTTCTCTTTCTCTGAGATCACCTCCCACCATTTAATTACAATCCCTTAGTTTATGTGACCTATTTGCCATTAGTACAAATGAGTCATCTAAAAAACCATTCAAATTTTACCAAATAAAGCTACTGTGAAAATTTGGGGTTGATGTTTGGCTTAATCTTATTCAAATGCTGGACTGTCTTGCAACACATCTTATCAAGAGGTTATCATATGTAGATTCCCATAGCTTTAATTAATTTTAAAAGACTGATAATGTTTAAATTTATTTGTCTCAACAGGGCTTCAATCCCTGGCATAATTAAGATCTAACTAACTGCTCTCCAGGCTTGCATGACAAACACCAGTGGACAACAGCAAAAGGAAGGCTTTTAACTTCCTGTCTCCAGCAAACATGGGAAAAAATATATGACCCTTGGAGAAGTCATCATATTTACAGAGTTGGAGGATGGAGGATAGTAGTAAGTAAATAACAGTAAGAAAAGCCGAGTGAATTTATACATTAGATAAGGAAAAAACAACAACCAAAGACAATTATGCCCCATATGCCTGTTACTAAAGATGATGAGTTTAATAAAACTTTAGATGGAAATAAGAAATAAAAACAGTCAACACCTTGAACATCAGCACCAGAGTAGAGGATTCTCAGAAAGAGAGTGGAGAAAAGAACAGAATGTCTTTTATTGTCTATTTAGTGTGTTAACCCTCCAAAAAAATTTTATGAGAGAAAGGATTATGGAAAAAAAATCCCTTATCCTAACATATCATATGGTTGGTTGTGCTAGACGGACTCATTTATCTCCATTGAAGGAGGACAAGACCTTTATAATTCACTTGCGGCTTCATTGCTTGTGAATTATGAGCCTTGCCCCCTTACTAGTGGGCACCAATCTGTTATCCCAGCAGACTGCTGCTGTTCTTATGCACTTTTTTTTTCTGCTTTATTGATAGGTGCCAGAAGATCTTGTTTTTGTCTTATCTGTATCTCATAAATACAATGAAATGCACTTTCCTCTGACATAAAACAAGGCTAGATGGTTATACAAAGTATATCCAGCTGAAGACCTTTGAGTATGCTCTGTATCTCTTTATATCCTTTAGAATTCAAGTACTAAATAATTTCTTAAAGCTGAAAAATCTCTCAATCCTAAAAAGTAATAGTTTAATCTATGAAAAAGGACAAAAACATACATTAATGAGTAGGAAATAAAAGACTTACTATACCTGCTAACCAAGAGTTTGTATAGGCTTAGAAATAATCCCACAAAGATGAATATACAAATATTGACCAAAAAAATGTTGACAAAAAGGGACTAAAAAGTGTGCCAGATGACTGTCAGTCATGCAGAGGCAGAGGACTCCTATACTGCCTTCATGCCATAGCTATTAGTGTCACCTAGTGCATGAAATTATCATTCCCAACAAGAGATACACACTTAGATTCTGGGTCTGTTGAAAACCTGGAAGTCATTTAAAGTTGATTTTGAAGGACACGTGGTAAATCCTGATGCATAAAAGTTATTATTAAAAATAGTAACCAGGTTGATACATTTGAACTTAAAAGTTTACAGTTATGTTTTTGAATTTCATGTCTATTTGGTGAGATTTAATCTCCTAGCGGATCTTCTGTAGAATTTTTAAAAGCCTTCACAATCATAATCCATTATTCATAATGAACATATGAAAAAACAGGGTTTTTCCCGTGCATATTATTTGTGAAAGAGATGAGTTTGTGGCAGATACCTTCATGCAACTGCAGTCTCAGACACATAATATTTTCTTTTAGTTCTATCAATTATTTAAAGACATGAAATTTTTGTTGTCTGAAACATACAGTTTAGTTTGCTTTCCATGTCAGGGTTGTCTCCTACTGCATTGTGTATAAGAAAAGAGAAAGCTTCTAAAGTAGATGTGATATGTCAACAGCTAAGATAAAGTAAAATGGCTTTGAAACTGATTATTCTTTTCTGGTAAATTATGTCCTCTAGCATGTCAGTGAATAAAGTTTAGCATGGCTTGTTCAGTTTTTTTGCTAATCACTTAGTTATAACTCAGGGCAAAATGCCTTGGAAAGATTCTTAGTTCAGTAAAACCAAGAAATTGAACACTAAGCTAGTAAAAGAGAGAGGCACAAAGGAAAAGTGCAGGCTCCTATTATTATTACATTGGATAGGGACAGTAAATAATTGAGAGTTGACATCTAGCAGTTTCTTTGTTATTCATGGGCTTATATTTAGTCTTTTCTATCAGTGCCATCTAATCTTGTTACATCACTTGTACTCCTCAACTCAAACATTAATATGTCTGCTACTGACATATGATACACATTGGCTTTTCAGAGATATTACAGGCTGCTGATCTGCACCAGTCAAGAACATTGTAATTGACACTGGCAGACAGAAATATTACTGCCAGCTTGACAAGTGTAAACAAAAAAATTCTTCCAACACTGCACAAAGAAATGTCTATAATAAGAGAAAGATCTTTTCAAATACACCCACTGAGACCCACCCCCAAATTAAAATAGCAGTAGACTAAATGCAAGGGTTCCATTCAATTATACTGAGCACCTGTACTCTGTAGATAATACATTGCATAGCTACAGAGCAGCTGTGTAAGTTACTGTGAAGAGAAAAGGAAGATTGCAAGTATGTGGTTCAGATTATGTTCTGTTTCTAGGTTTTAACACCAGTAGAGGAGGCTCAACAATTTAGTTGAAGATACAGATATTTCGAAATAAGGCAAGGCTAAACATACTAAAATTCCTGTTTCATATTATCATGGCAATAATATGAAGATACAGTGACTGGCCTGCAAAACTCATGAAGAGAGAAATAAAAGTGGAGTTTAAAAACTTAATACATCGTGTGACTTACAAAAGTAATACATTGTGTGTCTGGTGTACTTCGACACCACCAGTGGTATGTATCAGTTTGTAGAGAGCTTAAACATAAACTGTGACCAAGAAAGGGTGTCAGGTTTGCTTCTAACTTGAGATAGCACTGGTGCACATTGCTATGAAGAAAAGACAAAATGGGGAAGAAGAAGAGGTACTTATTTATTCATCACTTATTGAGAAAATCAGAGTATTAAACAACCCATCAAAAGCCCAGTGGGACACTCATCCCAATCCACCTCTCAGGAGTACTAGAAGGATAGCTGGATAGAGTGAAATGAAGATGAACAAGTCCAATGTAAGGATAAGGAAAAAAAGTGGAGAAAAGGAAATGGAAGATGAGAGACAGAAACAACAACTTCCTTGGAAAAGAAGTAACATACTACCTCTTTCCTGGGCTGCTCCAAACTGAAGGAGTATTTCTGTTCCAATAAGTTCTACCTCTACTACAGAAACCAAACCATCAGTTTTCTTTGATTTTAGAAAGTGAAATTTCTTCTCCCTCCCAGCTGGGATTGACCAAATAATACCCAAATGGTCCCTAACTCAGAAAACACTTGCATCTAAAATTGTCCATATTTACTTCAAGTTCAATACTATTGTTAGTCACCATATTCTGTGTTACTAAAACAGAAAGGTCAGTGAACAGATAGACAGATACAGTGCAGTGGGAGATGGAGCAGGTACAGCTGTGTTACATGGTAGGGGAGCTCTGTGCTTTGCAAAAGGCAAAATGAGGGAAAAAAACCTGATATCATGCCCTAGGTTTGCCTTACTATAAATAAACTTGATACACTGCCAAAGGAAGTACACAAACAATTGTGTACAAAGATTAATTACACAGTTTTATAATAATTGGTAGCTCTTATGTAGCAGTTATGAAGCCAAGACATGAACATTTAACAAAGAAAATCACATAGACTGAATCCCTAAATAATTTTAGGAAAGCAAGTATTTTATATTATTTTGTGTTTCCTTGGTCTTTCTACTATTTCTTTGCTCTTTAATTAAATAACAGTTTATATTTGCAGAGGTTTGTTGTGGCTTTTTTGCTTTTCTTTATTTTACATTATAGCAGCTACTCAACACCCAAACCTAATTTTAGGACTCTAGGATTTCTTTTGTGATGGTATGTTGTACTGGAAGAGTCCACAATAATACCACATCTTGCTACCTGTATTCTACGATCTGTAAAGATATCTTGAATGTTAAGTCATTATGATAAAGGCAGTTAACAGAATAAAAAATGGAATTCATGTTCAATAGTTAAAAAACAGGAGACTCTGAACTTACATTCCCCTAATAGCTATAAACATTGTCCAAACTAAAAGTTTCTCTTTTCACTGCATGAGACAATACTGCTTTGAGTTCTGCTATCTCCAAATTGGTATTGGATGTGAAATTCAGGAAAAATTTATAAGATTCATCTGTAGACACAGTCACATGCTAAATGAAGTATGACAGCCTTCAATGATATCCTGAGGTAAATTCAAATTTAGATATGCATTATTTTATGAATATTGGGAGTACATAAACATGAAGTGGTTTCCTTTTGCTCCACAATCAGCAGAAACTGAATACAATGGACCAGGATGCACAAAAGCAAATCCTTCATATATTGTCAAACTCTAATTAATTCCTGTCAGTCACAGTTTTTTCATATTTTTGGGCACATAGTAGCACATTGTGGGGTGTTTCTTTGCTCCTTTTCTCTAACAATGGTATCAATTTTTAAGCAATATCAGGAAGCAGAGATTGTTCTGGCATCAAATATTTTTCCCCAAATCATATGATAATTCTGTGCCTTTTCCTCCAGAGCGAAGCTTTTATGAAGGGCAGAAAGTGTTTCCTAACAGAGGTTTCTTCAAAGGAAACAAACCAAAAGGAAGCCATGAAAGCATGGCTTGCAACAGATAATAATAAATAACTTGTGTCCTGCATGTTTATCTTTCTGGATTCCTTCTGTAGATCTTATAAAAAATCATTATCTTTACAGGAGAATTTTAATGACTTATATTAACAGTCATTTTGTTCACACCACTTATGGTGATAGGTAAATGCAACAGTTTAAAAAAAAGTACTATGAAAACAAAACTCAAGCATAAAAATCTGGTGGATTTTTTTTTTAATTCTAAACTTATTTAGAATAATTGTCAAGTCAACTGCAGTCATCAGATCTTATCTTGTTGAAATTACACATGACATTTGATACTAGCAGGCACCTCTTCTGACATATTAGTTATCTAGATTTGACAGAAGTTTTGTATATTTGTATATAATCCTTACATTTCATTAAGGTATTTAAATAAATAACACAAAAACACAAGGCAAAAAAGTCAAAACACAAATGTGACAATTCCAGACATATCCAGTCAGAAGCTGACTTGGAATTAGATTTATAAGGGCAGAGAGGGAACAAAGGAGGCAGTATCTCTTTCATATCTGAACACCTGTGCAGTGTCAGATGAGCTGTCTATAGGCAACAGAGGCCCTCAAGTCTACCCAGTGGAAATCACCTTTGGCAAACCTTTTACATTGCACACTGTAATTCAGGGAGATACTGCTGTTTCCAGATGTATCTTTCAGAATGCTTCAGGAAAAGGAAAGTGACCTCTATGCTGTTAAAGTGGATCCCTTATATGACTTACCATCATATGCTTAAAAATATCACCACAAAGATGAGACTTGATTTGTGATAAAGATGAATGCTGCTCTTTAGTGTATGTTTCAAAATAAATGGATTATATTAACTGATGTACAATTCCCCTCTCTCTCTGATTACTTTTAATTTGAGCATTCATAAAGCCATGGATTACTAATAACAGCTATCACTCATTTTCTCTGAAACAGTTTGACACCAAGTACTAAGATATCACAGTGAGTTATAAGAAAACTGTGCTTGCAGATAGCATACAGACAAAATTGCACTTCCTCCTCAAGGATTTAATAAAGAGTACCACTAGCTTATACATTATCTCATTTTTCCCCAAAATGGAGTGAAACAGCCTTTGAGAACAGACAGGAGTATCCACTACCGTCCCTAATGAATTCCTAAAGGCTGCATGAATAACTGCCTTCCACCAGTCTGCTTCTGTCCATGTGCTTGTCTGACATCCCATGTCACTCACAAGCAAAGAAAGTAAGTCTAAGGGCCAATATACATGTTATTTCAATTCCAATGGAAAGATCACTGATGTTTGATATTCTTAATTGCAATACATTTCAAAGAAAGACTGTCAGGTGTTATGGCTCTGCACACAATCCAACAGAACAAGTTTCTGTGAGATCTTCAGTACCAAGACATACCAGGCTACAGGCATACAACTCTGGGTGAGTTCCCAGCAAAAGTCTTTTGAATGGCAAACTCCTAAGGGCAACATGACAATTGCCATGAAAGAAGACTACACTGGGTAATGTAAGAAACTCTAAGCATCTGCCAGAGGAGAATCATGAAAATGCAAACACCTGAAACAGCAAGAATCACGCTCGTGCTGTATTTTTTAAGGGCTCAGTTGTGTGAAAATTCCTTGTTTTTTCTACTGTTTTTTATTTCCTTTAATGAACACTACCCTTTTGCAAAGATCACAGCTGTCATTACCCCTTCAAGCATGTAGATTCCACTTAGAAGCAAAACCTACATGAAGTATGATATAACCCTGAAGTTTAATTCATAATCTGGATTTCAGAGGATGCATCCACTTCAGTTCTCCTTCTCCAGGCACAAGTCACTGCTATATTCTCTTTCCAAAGCTGAAAGACAAATGGAAAGGACAAATTCTGCCACTTTCCCCTAAATACTCCCTTCAGCACCCTAGCCTAGATGAAATGAGCATACTTTTCCTGAAGAAAAACACTGGAAAAGCAGCAGTAAAGTAGAATGCCTCAGTTCCTTATCTCCCTCCAAAAACCCAACAAACAAACTCAAAGTTCATTAGTTAAAAATTATGTGTTCTCAGTGCTGGAGTAACAAGGCGAGTGTGATTATAGGTTACAGCACAATTTAAAACTAGGAACAGCTGGAATATTTATTGGGTTACTCAGGTCAAAGCAGTCCACCACCCAGAACTTCATTAAATGTCATCTTTGCCATTAAAAACAAATCCTAACTTGACTGCAGGGAGTGAGGGGATGTCTCCAGCACAGGCAGAAACACCAAACTACTTTGTGTGTTGACTTTCTGTGTGTGAGATATATAGTCAGCATTTCAAATGAATCTGCTTGGAGTGGCTGGAATATTATGATTTATAGCACCTTCCCACTCTCCATCATAGCATTTTATTAGATGGATGGGAAGCCAGTAGTAATGAGGTTAGGAATGAGAAAACATCCATCAAGCTTGGCTACATCTTCTCAGTAAAGACAACACACTATCTGGTACGTCACAGGCAGTGATCTAGGTCAGGATGGTATAAAATGTGTGATTAAAACGAAGCACTTGACAGTAGATAATAGGCATCTAGTTAAAAAATAGCTCTAGTGTTCCTGACTTTTAATTAAACCCAACTCATAAATATGCACTGTGGTAAATATACTGCAGAATTGGTCTTTTTTATATTCCACCACATAACAATTACCTCCAGAACGAACACTTCATTTCACTACATGCTGTTATTAGGCCAGAGAGAGTCTAAGAGACAGTCTAAAATACAAATGTTGAGCCAGTGATGTCGGGCAGGTGCATGATGATCCTATCCACTTCAATTGCTTGCTCTCCTTCTCACACATGCCACTGCAGTTATCAATCTAAAATAAAGCATCCTTTATCATTTTTAACAATCTTTCAAGACACCTTTGATTGCTTCAGGAACAATGGGGGGAGTTCTTACATGTAGAATTCTAGTGCACTGTAAATCTGTCTCTTTAACAGGTTTATTCTTTTGTGTGTGGCTCATTTACAGAAGATTTTTTTACATGGCTCTGAATAATGTAAAGCTGACAAATTTGTGTACAGAAGCCACAGACAGTATGTAGGCATTTGTTCAGCAAGCTGTTTAACTGTGCCTGACTTAAGTGCTTGAGTCATCTCATGGAGGTTAACAGTCAATTACCCATTGATTGCTAACTCAACAATTGATCAATAAAGGAGTAATCCAGTTCCCTCACAGCTTCAAGAGACAACATCCTTGTGCTGAAACCAAAGGCACTGGGGTCAAGTTCTACATGTCAGGGAATTCTTGCAGCAATGGGAGGCTTTCAGTGCCACAGATCACAGCGTAGGAGGGATCAAAGCCAGCTGTAGTGGAGTTGCTCAGGGCTTCATTCAGTGGCACACAAGATAACTGAAGGCCCTCTGTTCTAACAGCGAAAGGTAAGCATTCCTGTTTTTAAGGAAATCATTCTTATTCACTAAATGAAGTACATTGGTATCTGCTTAGCTCTGAGCAAGGGAACAACTGTGAGCGTAATGGATGTGCTGCAACTGATAGGTACTCTGACTAAATCTCTCCACTATTTTCCAAGGTAGATGAAATAGTATTTATCATATCTGACCAGAGCTATTAAAAAAATTATGTGAACTTTGAGACAAAAGGGTGCAAAACACATGAAACATAATGTCTTCCTTTTCTTCTTGCAGTTTTTCAGATATATGGTGAACGTACCATTCTTAAATCATCACAGGCAGAAAATTGACATTTTGTAATGGTGACACATCTTCGTAAGAACAATGGGTTTTCCAGTGCAGCTGAATCACTAGAAGAATTGCATAAAAAATTTGCAAATAAGTGATTTCTGCTGTAAACCACTATTTTTATCCTCTAGGAAGACCTTTGAAGCATTTGCTAGTGACCTCCGGGGAGGTAAACACTCATGTGTTGCTTCTTCTGATTCCACCTCCTACACCAAAAGATACCTATAAATACACAAGATATGTTTCAAAGTTAACTTTTGCATATAATCGAAGTTAGCATTGCTGGGCTTTTTTATAGGCAGAGAAAGAGGAAATGGCATTTCTTATTCTCAGAGCAAAGACAGCTGGATCCATAATAAAAGTATCTTTCAAACATGAACCTGATAAGTTGATACAGAATGTTAAGGATAATTTTTTTAAAGCTGTTGTGTCAATAAAAAAAGTACTATTTTTTTCTGTGATCACAGAATGGGTCATATTGGAAGTGACAAGAGGGGATCAGCTGTTCCAACCTCCCTGCTCCATTCAGCTTCATGAACCTCCCTTCAGGTTCATTCTTGTGTGCAGGATTTCATCCAGAGAGTTCCCAAATACCTCCAATGAAGGACATTCCACAATCTGTCTGGGTAATCTGTCTCAGTGTGTGGTCACAGGCACATTAAGGAAGTTCTTCCTCACATTCAGGTGGAACTTCCTGTGCCTCAGTTTCTGTTCTTTGTCTCTTGTGCTTTTGCTCTGCACTACCGAGCGGAGCCTGGGTCCATCCTTGGCACGCTCCCTTCAGATACTCACAGACACTGATGAGCTCCCTCATCTCTCAGCTCAGTCTTCTCAAAGCTAAACAGCTTCCTCAGCCTTTCCTCACAGGAGAGATGCTCCAGTCCCACAGCCACTTCTGTCAGTCTCTGCGGGACCCACTCCAGGAGCTCCATGCCACTCTTGTGCTGCAGAGCCCAGAAATGGGCACAGCACTCCAGATGTGCCTCACCTGGGCTGAGCAGAGGGCCAGGATCACTTGCCTTGCCCTGCTGGCAATGCTCTTCCTAATGCACCCCAAAACACCATTGGCTTTGTTGGCCACCAGGCCACACTGCTGGCTTATGGGCAGCTTGTCCACCAGGAACCCCAGGTCCTTCTGCTCAGAGCTGCTTTCCAGCAGGTCAGACCCAGCCCCTGTGGATGCCTGGGGCTGCTCCTCCCCAGTGCAGGGTCCTGCTTTTGCCTTGGTTGAATTTCAGAAAGTACTTCTCTGCCCATCCTGTCAAGGTCCTTCTAAAGAACTGCACAGCATGATAAGCTTTGGTGTTTGGTAAGAGGAGCACATGAGGGGCTTCATCCTAAATAAATCCTAAAAATACATAAAAATTCGCTAGCCTTCTTCCCTACATCACTAGTGTTCTGTCAGTGCGTCATCCTAATATAGCCCTTTCAAGTACCATGCATTTAAGTGATTTGTCTTTGCTTGCATGCCATCATACTTAACTTTAAAAGTTAAACTATTTCAATAGTTTCAGAAAATTATTGATGTTTTATTGGATGGAAATGATGCATCAGCAATCAAGCTCACTTTGTCATACAGTGAGGTGAAATATATCTTGGTGCTATATTAACAGCTTACTATTTACAATGAATTTTAATAACAGGATTAATTTGCCTCAACAAAAAAGACAAACTTGAATGTTAATAGAATGTGGGCTGTGATGCCACCTAAATGCACTGCTAAGACTTTCATACAAAACCAAAATTGTTTATTGAAAGAAAGCACTGTTAAAATAGACCATGATCTGTCTACTTACAGTCACCATAATCCTTGCAGTAAGAGATTGATTATGCTGGCTTTTATTACACATTCATTTTTCAGAGGAATAAATTACATGCTCCTTTTGCTGTGTTAATATTGCAAGCGAATGGATGCTGTTGTACATTCCCTTGGAAACACATTTTTTACAGTGCCAATTAAGCAGGAGGTGGGAATATTGGTGAGAGAATTCCAGTCTCTCAGCTAAAGGTCAATAAGGCTACCAACCAGCCAGAAATTACTTAGTAATGGCTTGCATAGTCAGCACTGGGTTCAAGCCCAGCTTCTGCTAAGGAGTTTGAATATACAGGCTTCTGAATGAGAGCAGGTGCTACCAGAGGAACATCCTAGTATTTAGAAGGCAGCTTAGAATAAATATAAATCATGTCTGTGACCCACCCTGACCAAGTGTTTCAACACAAAACGTAATACAACTTCTGTACTGACACTTAGCCACTAAATCCACACATAGACTCAGGAATGTTGACTGCTCCCTCCCCTTTTCCCAGATTGCAAGAAATTCTAACTCTGATCAAAAACTTCATCAGGTCAAGTAGCTTGGATAATTTCTAGCATCCAAGGAAAAAATCATACCTTCTTTTAAGGGTTAATGAGAAAATAACTGCCAATCAAATTTTTGTTTCTGCAATATTTAAGGCCTCTTAGTGTTCAAGTGAGATTTTAATTTAGCTTTCTTCACATACTTCCATGAGGGAGCTATTGAGATTTTATTGGTGTTGTCATAAAAGCCCAGATAGGTCTGAATTAGCAAGATGAGGTTTGGTATGGTCTTTAATTTAAGACTAAAAATTAACTTTGAATTGAATTGAATTGAATTGAATTGAATTGAATTGAACTGAATTGAATGACAATTTAGCTTTAGCATGACACAGGTAAGGAGATGTTAACTTGTTTTCTTATATTCCAGTAGAAATGACCATGCTCTGTGTTCTCTGTAACCATGGCAGCCACTTGTAAAACACAATATCCATACTTTAGTGCAACTGAATGTCAGCATAAAAGGTCTCAACAACGTTGTGCACAATGACAGCAAAGAAACACCTGTATCTTTGGAGGATGAGGTGTAAGTTGGGCTATGTTCTCCTTCATCACTCTCACTTTTTCTTTGACTCTGTACTTTTTGAACTCTGCACATTTAGACAGTCCCTGATCATCAGACAGATTCCCTTGCCATACAGGACTCGCACAATTAATAGTAGTCTCGTCTTTCAAGATCATTCTCAAATTCTTCACAGTCTGGAAAAAGAAATTTGAAGTCTGTAATTTTGTCCCTACATACCAATGAGACTTAGATGACGATAATTCATTTTTTGAATTTTTCTGTTCTGGAAGTCACCATCCCTCATTAATGTATTTTAATCCACAAAAATTCAGTAACGTTTTCAAGGGAAAACTTTGTTTTCTCTTTAACTTTATTATTAACAGGGCTGAAAGAAAAGGTTCCGATTTTTCCCACAAACTGTGAAGAAAGAATCATTTAATATTTGCTTATTTCCTTGTATTTGCTCTACGTCAATAATATTTCTTCTCATTTTATCATTGGTAGTAGAAGAGCTTCATTTTTCCTCTGCAACAGCTGACACTTTGAGGGCAGGTGACCCTATTTCATTATACCACAGGGCTCCCCAGGACACCAAAAATTCTGCTCTATGAGAAAATTTCCAAGCGGCTCTGATGATTACCCTTTTGTTATCTATTTTATAAGATGCAGCCTCATCCTAGATTTCTGGAAATCAATTCTTTAAAGAAAGAACAAGTCAGGAACATTAGTTTCTGTGAAATGTATGGCTCAAACCAAGTATTCAAGTAAATAACTTAAAGGCTGTCTGTCACCACCCACAGTAATTGCTTCAAATTTTGAAGCACAAGGCAATGAAGCAGCAAAGAAAATGGAATTTTCTACTTATAACTGTCTGCAAACTTTGTGCCTCTCTGGAATGAGAGCGTGAGGCAGATATAAAATGACATTTGAAATTTTTAGTTTGTTCTTGGTCTGATCATAAACCATCAACCACGCCAGTCACGAGTACACGGTATTTTGTTTTTATAAATTTTCAGAAGTCAAGGCTTACTTATATTAGAGAGCTCGGATGAAGAAGTTAGCTGAGAGCTTTTCCACCCCAGAGACTACAACAAACTCTTTTGGAGATCTCCTATGAATGCACTAATACTGAAAATACATTCTTGTGATATGTAAGCTTTGAGAGTCCTAACAACTGGATTAAACACCCTTGATTTCTTCCTGACTGCAAAGGGTGCTATCTTGATGATGCTATGAGATAATGTGAAGAGCAATCTATTTGTGCAGATGAGAGTATTAAATGAAAAGAAGCTGAGCTGAGGCACCTTTCTATCTGCAAGCCCTGAATATCTAAATAGTGACACCTCTATTGCAAAACCAACAGCAAACTATATTATGATTTTTTTTCATTAAAATCTTTTAGAAGACAAGAAATACAAGTAGACAGAGCAGCATCTTCCTTGAAAGAAAACTAGGCTTTTCTATGTGTCAATTCTCTAACAAGAGTCCCACAGTGCCATTGTGTTTTCTTTCTTTGCATAGAAAAGCTAAACAGTGAGAGCACTGGTGCATAAGCTCTTCAACTATTGAGATATTGAATTCTGATCTTTAATAAACCAACACTGATTTACTTCAATGCTTCTGTTTGCTTAGTTAAGCTCCACTGGCATACAAAAAGGCACACATAATTTAATCAGATTGCTTTTTTCATTTGATTTTTATTAATGCAGCAAGCAGGCATTGAGCTCAGTGAATTCTCTCAGTTCTCACCAATATATCGCTTCCTTCTTGACTGAAAGTTTCAAACAACAGCAAAAAATCCCAAAGAAGTACCAGAATTTATATGGAGTTGACATGAGGTCCATTTCAATGGTACAGGCTCTCCTCTTTCAGTCCTGTATTAAAAGTATACTTTGTGGAATAGAGAACAGAGTCATTAAAGAGAGTGTTAGATGCTCTCATTTCTGGGGTTGTGATAGACATGCTATTCTGATTTCTCCTAGAAAAATCCCACCATCTTGTAACTCCAGGATATCTGTGCAGCTGCTTTATGCCATCCAGCATCCAGCACAACCTGCTACTCTTAGCTTTAGATATTCTAGATAAATACAGTCCTGTTGAGCTGTCACAACTGGAGACACAGATTTTCATGTTTTGCAGTTCACAGTAGCTTCAGATAAATCTTTTCCATTTTTTATATTTTCATACCTGAAATAAAGGTGAAAAATTTCTCTGTGCAGAATTGTCATGGTGATTTAAAAACAAGTTTAAAATAAAATTTAGCACGTGCAAGGGTGATTCCATGCTGTGCTTTTCATAAGCTCTGAAGACACTTGCACTTTGTGCAGAGGAGAACAGATGAAAATCTTGGAGTTTTAATTATTTAGTTTACCTTTTTACCTTGTTACCTGTTTTCCCACCAGCCAGCATTGTTTATTCTGTTCTGTTATTCCACCTCTATAATATTTTATTACAATCCATCTTTTAATGTGAAGACTGAACAAAAACACTCATAATATTATGAATATCTATATCTCTGTATTTTTACATATATGTATAAAAATATTTTTAAACTTGCAACCTTTGGAGCATCTGTGTGATTCTGTTTTCAATTACAATGTTATGATGTCTACCTTCATTGAAGAGTAAGCAGCCCATCTGCTTTTTCTTGTCTCCTTAAAACAGTGTACAAAATGGTGAGGTTAACTGCCAAAATAATACTTCCTCTGTGACAGCAGAACACCACATTAAAGAATATTCTCACATGATAAAGTAGGAAAAAAAGAGGAAAGTATAACTCTTTCTTGTAGTCCTTGACAAAAATTGTTTGGAAAGTGGCATTATTACTATTATTATTACTATTATTATTACTATTACTATTACTATAACAGAGATTACTTTTCAAGTAAGGCATGAACCATCCAAGAACCATCCTTCCATCCTCCCAGGGTAGTTTCCATTCCAAATCTGCTAAGTATCCCCAGAAACAGATACATCTTCTGTATGTTCTTTATCATATTTATATCAATCAGAGTGAAAAGTGATTCAGTTTCTGCTAGAATTGCAAGATAACACATCTCCATGTCTCAATTTTTTTAACACTGGTCATATTTTGTTCTTAAGTTTACAGAAATAGTTGTGTTGTTGGCGTCTTCTTATGACAGATCTCTGCGTACTTTTCAATCTATAATCATTATTCTACTTCAAAGTCCATGTCTACATGGCATATAGATTATGAGGTTTGTAGTATGTCTCCTTCACTGAAGCCAGCAAGAGTGTCATTATTTATTTCCCTGAGTAAGAGTATTTAAAGAAACTCTTTATTCTATCTCCATGCTCATATTTCCAAATACTGAATGACAAGTAGATAAGATAAATAAAGGAAGATTAATAAAAGTGTGCAGCAGCATAAGTTTGCAGCCACAACTCTCAAATTTAGGGGCAAAATAAAACTATAGATAATTGATAATATCTGTCTAAGAAATTTTAAGCACATAGAAGCTCATTAATTTTTTTACATTATTCTGGGTTTTTGAGAAGCTTTTACGAGTTTCAGATGAAAATGTTTAATGTTTCCTGAAGCACGAACACACATTTCGGTTTTTCTAGGTTACCCCATAACTAACCAAAGCAATATTTTTTTTTTTAATTCTCGATGTTATTAATTCCTTACTATTATATATCCATTATCAGGACCAAAACTTCTTCCTTTCAACACATTAGAGATAATGCCTGGAGATTGTCCCGTATATTTTTGCCATAAATCATCTTGAAGACGTTTTCATACTCTAAACCAATAGTTTCAGAGACAAAGCTACTACCATCTCCATTATTTCAAATCCATCTAGTTATTTTCAGGAATTTAAGAAGGTTGACCAACATTACATTCATTATCCTCAGTTCATTGATATCTATCACTTATCAAATGCCTTCTGCCACAGAGCTTCTGAAATACCTAATTGCATAGAGATATCTGCATTGATAATACGATATTAGGCTGACTTTTGTGTCAAGGCATAAGTTTATTGAGTTTTTACACCTGGAAGTAGCAGCTCTGCTCTGTTAAATCTCTAAGTTTTATAATCTAATTTCATGTAAAGCTTAAAACAGAAGTGTTTCAAAAGCAACTTTTCTGGAAGGTGGAAAAATCGAGAGCTCTCCAGAAATACTCAGCTAATGCTGTAATTTTTAAACAAAAGAAAAAAGCCAATTTAAAGCACCCAATTAATTTTTCACTCAATTTTTTTTGTTTGTTTGTCTTGCCACCAAACCATAGACAAACTAGAAAATAATTATATTGAAACATTTGCAGGAACTTGTTCCTTTCTTGAAACTAATATGTCATCTGTCATATTAAGCAAGCTATCACTTCATATTGGCAAATGGCTCAATTTTTGGTCTGTTTGCCCACCTAATGGGATAGCAGGATATTGGTACAATGATGGGCCATTTGCGCAAAATCTTGCCTCCAAGGATACTCTTCCAATTTACACTCAAAATATTCTCTGTTCTGAACAGTGTAATGTGAACTCTTTTGGCACTCTCCTTTTAAGTTCTTACAGACAGACTTTCAAACATATATATTTGCCTAAATATGTAATGTTCAAGGGGAGTGAAACATGATGTGTTAAATGTTTGTAGGAAGGTCTGGACTATAGTAATTGTTTTAATACAATGCCCACAATGTTTTCAAAACAACCAGTAGTTTCCACTAAATCTTCTCAAGCAGACATATAGATATCCCCATAAAGGATTCCACCTTTGGGATCAAATTGAATGTTGGCAGAAATAAATGTAATCTCTGTTTCTTTTTACTATGTTCAAAGAAATTGTAATAAAATTATTTCCAACTCTCTGTGTTTTGGGGTTGTTTTAATATATTTTTATTCTTTATTTATTAATAATTTATTAATTTCTTAATAATTTATTAACTATTTATTATAAAATATATTCTGTTAAATGTGGTGTATTTTAGTGATAAGAATCACACATGTAGATTCTCAGCCTTAAATTTGCCTTTCCCTGTGAAGCATCCCTGTGCAGTCCCTCAATCTCCCTTTCTGAGGCATAATCTCATAAAAGTACAGTATTAAATTCCATGGTGAACCTGCCAGAGGAGGGCAAAAGGATTAGACTACTGCAGTTTAACTAAGATTCAGTGAATGTGTCACTTTAAAGCATACCAGGTTTTGACATGAATAGTTACTTGCAATCTAAATGTATTACTTATCTAAGTATTAATTACCTACTGAGAAAAAAAAAAAAAAAGAAGATATCCCACAGGAGTAGTCTGAATTTTACAGTACGGTCATTTGTAAGTAAATTTGCAAAGCTGTGCACAGGGAGCTAAGGATAAACCCTATTAGTGAATAAATGGATTTGCACATTTTGTAATTGTATGCAGCTTGGAAGATGTACCTTTTCACATCTTACCCTGAGGATTCAATAGCTTCTTTAGAGCTGCTGCCTGCTAGTACCTGGAAAAGATGCTAAATATCTACATTGCCTCTAAAACTTGGATGAATGTAAAAAGTCCAAAACTAAGAATATGTCAAATTGTTTGTTTGCTAAAGGTTTAGAAGATACCTCTGAGGTAAAAAATAGCACTAAAAGAGAATGAAGATAAGGATGGCCTCAAATCCTAGTAGAAAAAATTTACTAGATGGGGGGGAAAGAGTTCCTCATTTTTTCAGACATTTCCATATTTTTGAAAGACTTTTTACCACCAAAGAGTGACAAAAAGTCATTTCCATTTCTCCAATTTCATTCAGTTTTTACATTTATAATTTAAAGGTTATCATCTGTTCCATTGTCTCATATAATTTCGATTTCTCTCCTTCATGAATGGATATTTTGATGTCCTATAGCTTCTGCCTGAAGTGTCAAGACTTTTTAAAGTCTCACTGAAGTTTTCACAGTCAGTTGTTTATCTTCCTTAGGACAACTTTCCCCCCCATTATTATTTTTCCAAAAATTTGCTCTGCCAAATATCTTCATTCATTCTTCCTCTGCAGGCCACATATGAGTGCCTCTAAATTCTATCAACATTCTTCTAAGATCTATTTTTCTATATATTCCAGCTAAAGAGTGCTATTCATTTGCATCAACTCTGTCTTTCTCAGATCACTTTCATGACTTTTCTTCTTAACAAGTCCACCTTCTGCCTCAGTCACTATCATCCACTCACTGGACACATTGTAATGAGCTTTTACATCAGTGCTCCTGGTTTCAAGCTAGTACAGTTGTGGGATACTGGTGAGAGCCAGGGAAAAAGCAGCTTGGATTTTCTTAGGCTGCTCAAAGGAAAACGTAAGAGAAAGAATAATAAAAAGATTAAGGTGCATGAGAGACGTGACAAGGGGTGTTACCTTTCTTGCACCAATGAAATCAAGTCTGTTCTCAGTTCCACAATCTAGTCTATAAAAGTGTACTTGTTTCTTTAATAGAGGCTTTGCTTCTTTTCTGCCTCTGAAGGAAGCCATGTTGCTACATTTTTTCACCGCATCCTAGCTCAATAGCAACATACAATTCCTTTATTTTTCCTCTCTAATGTCACTACAAGTTCCCTCTTTAATCTTCAGCCTCTCTTCAGCACTATTGTCCATACTCCAATTGTTTCTCCCAGTAGTCTCTCCTCTGTCACAAGGTTCTAGCATCTACTTGCTTTCAACAGTGATATTTCTTTAGCCTCACTGTTTTTTCTTCTCTCACTTCCCTTCAATCCTCTGCAAGCTAGTTTTTAGTTCTCCTCACCGGTGAAAAGACTCTCACTAATAACATTTTATGAGCTACAGTAAATAATTTAGGGGGAATGTTAATAATGCACAGGAAAGAAGGAGAGGAATTAAGGGATACAGGAAAAGAGAAGTTTCAGCGGAGAACCACAACATGATTGAGAGATACAAAATACATTTTTCCTATTACCTTTTCTCCAGAGAAAAGGTGCCTCATATTCCAAAACTGATATATCAAGGGAGGCAAGATAAAGCCTGATGCTCAATAAATGAAGGACTGAGAAGTGGGAAGAGGTTCATGGATCAGGATAGAGAGGAAAATCTTGCACAACGTCAAATGGACTTTACTAGAGCTTGAACAGAATTAAGCATGACTAGCAGCCTTGAGAAACATTCATGGTTTCATAGTATTTAGAATAAGACAGGCAGCCAGACAACATTATGGTCTTTGAGTGCTTCCTATTTTTTAAGTCAATACATTTCTCAGATACCACACACACTTTGACAGCAAGAGTACTCTGTTGTTTCATCAAGACAAATTGAAGCAGCTAGATTTAAAATGCAATGTTTTCAGTAGTAGCTCAAGTATCCAAAATCTGTGTGTGATTTACCCTAGGTACTCCTTCTGAGAGGGGCTAATGAAATATAAAGGGGGCAGAGATTGTTTTCTTCTACAGCATATGAATCAAAAAGCAGAACTGACCAAGTAATCCCTAGAAAGTCTGAGCAAACCAAATATTTTCTTTGGAGAAACTTGCTTTCCTGGGATGATAACACCTCTTTCCATGAGACAAAATTCAACTTTTCACTCATGTGAAAGTGAAGTTTTTAAGATCCTCTCACAAAAACTTCTGAACCCAGTTGCCTGCTCCTGAAAAGAAGAAAGGCAAGAAGATTTAATGAGCTGATCCATAAACAAGGCTGGAAAATTCCTGCCAGTATCCATCTACCTACTGATTATTGTTTCCCAGGTGACTAACTAAATAATCAAGCAAGTTCCTTCTCACAGAATAATAATTGTCATTAAAACCCCTTTCTATTAAATCTTTCAGAGTTCTGACTTTATTGTCAAGATCTGGTATTAATTCCTTTCTCCCTTCTTTAAAAAAATAACCCCAACCCCCAATTTCCATGTTTCAGCCTGCAGAGATAGTAGAGGACGATTTCCAGTATAACAAGTGGGTTTAAAAAAGGCAGGATGCTTATCAAACTTTACATTTAAATTTTGTCCAAGTAAAACAGGAAGAGCTCTTCCCAGACTCACCAAATGAAAACCAGTGAAAGTCTTTATTGTTGTTGTTAGCTGCAAATAAAACATATGTAACAATGTCATCTTATACACTACTTCTGGAATCAGATGACCTTTTTTTCCCCTGTACACAAATGAGATAAACCAAAAATATCAGAAGTCTTTAACAAGGGATCTTTGTGTAAAAATTTTCTGGTTTAGGCCTTTTGCCCCTCTCCCTCGTTCCCTAAGGTATCGACAATACTGCATCACATGCAAACTCACAGCACGTGATGTGAGACTATGTGGTCATAGAATCACAGAATCACAGAATCTGCTAAGCAGGAAGGAACCCATCAGAATCATTGAGTGCAACTTCCAGCCTTGCACAGGTCACCCCAAGAGTCACATCCTGTGCCTGAGAGCATTGACTTCTTGAGAAGCATTTGCTTCTTGAGCTCTGTCAGGCTGGTGCTGTGACCACTTCCCCAGGGAGTCTGTTTCAGAACTCAACCAACATCCAGGTAAAAACTTTTTTCCAGTATTCAACCTTGACATCCCCTGACTCAACTTCATGCCATTCCTAAAGTCCTTTCACTGGTCACAAGAGTGAAGAAATCAGGACTTGCCTTTCACCTTCCTGCTACTCCATGCTGCAATCCAATATAATTCCCTTTAAACATCTCTACAAACCCACCAAAAGAATTGTAAAAGCATTGGTTTTAATCCCCTGAGAAATACTTTATTTCAATCTATTCACAGGTGCTGTTTTCAGCTACCACTGAAGAATAAATCTTGACTGGCTTTGGATTTGTTTTTCCCACACCATATTTTTAATATGTATATTAATGGACTTAGTATATTCTTCTTTTTCAACAAGATGTTTTGTGGAAGAGTTTTTTAAAGTAGCTATAAAATAATCTTGATTATTTCAAAAGCTTGTATGCATAAAGTTTATAAACACTCTTCACTTTAGGGAGTCAGTTAAGAGAACTGCAAATAATAAACAGGATTTGTTCAGGTTTGCAAATATTTTTGGCTTCTATTGTTGTTTCACGAGATGTTCAAAGCCATCTGCTGCTGATTTGTGGGTGTGTGCATCACTCCTTATGACAGTGACTGAGATGGAATATCTTACAGCTGGTTTGTCTGTTTCTTTGTTTGTACATCTCCACTAGGCAGCTCTTTGAGCTGAGAAGTTTATCCTTCCAGAACTATAAAAAAATTAGTTTATCCTTGTTTTACTGTGTTGCTTGCATTTCCTAACCTCTGAGAATGTTTCATAGAAACCAAGTCTGAATTTTGAAATGCCTGAATTTGTCTTCACTTCCTTCCGCTTTACTTCCTTCACTTCCAGAAGCAAGTTAGAGAAAGTCTACTTGAGTTTTTCGCCAGCACAGCAAGCCAGCTAAATCTTGCCTCCAACCATGCTAACCTTCAACAAAGTGTCTCTCTTAGAAAATATTCAGTAAACCCAGGTTGACAGATACACTTTTTACATCTTTTATTAGAAGTATACACTTGCCCCCATGTCACTTCAGTACCCAAATTCTGATAAGAGAAGCCATTACTTCTCTCTATACTTCATCTATTTTCCAAGACAACACAAGTCCTTAGTTACTGTGTCAACCTGCACAGCACAATTAGAGATTACTTCACTTGGAGCTAAATATTTTGGTGAAAATTTCCCTAGTGCTTCTTAGATCAGAAAGAGTGTACTAAAGTTAGCTGCCATGGGATATCACACATTTTGTATGGAGAAGTAATAAGCAGAGCTAGAGGGTCGCATAGGTCAGAAGGACCTTTGCTGGATTAATAATAGTGTAGATATAGATCACACTGCTCTAGAGCTCATGGGGCTCCTGAACATCTGCTATGGCCACCATTCCTCTAAGCTGCAGGCTTGAACACACTGATGAGAGAAATAACACTTACTGAAAAGTCAAAGATCCATGCCTTGAAGAAGAGCACAAAGGCAGACCACGCTGCAGTCACTGGGTTTCCAAGAGCATGCCCACTGTGGCTCTCCAGAAAACAGGAAGCGTGTGGCTTTCTTGCCTATGGGCAGTGGGAGAATTTGAGGCAAGGGCTTAGAGAAGTGTACTGCCTCCAGGTTGATTCAGTATCCATTGAACCACACCTAGGCAAAAATGCTCCTATAAAGAACAGATATTCTTACAACCTAACTAATTAATATACGAAGCACTCTAGAATTTTCATGTTTGTTTTCTAAAGTTTTGGTGTGAATTCATTAATTTGTTAATGAATATTTTAATAGTGTTGATACACTGCATATGCAAATCGAGTCTACAGAGTATCACCTGCAGAAGAACTACTTCAACACTTGATTGATTTATGATGCAAGCTTTGTTTTGCCACTCTTTCCCTTCCTTTAGGTCAACCAGGCGACATTTCAATAATAACAGTGTCCTTAGGGCAAGTCAGGGTGGAAGATGATTTCATACGGGTAGTGAAGGCAAAATATTTTTAAAATGCAAGCAAAATGAATTTTTAAAAGCTTCAAAATAGCTTTGGATTCAGAAAGCCCTTTACAATTCATGGGCAGTCCTCTTTAAGAAAAATGCTCTTAAGTTATGCGTACTTCTCATTTGTCTGTTCAGAGATTTCTCAGTCTCTTCTACTCCACAGTCTGTATAATTTAAGGTGACTCACTGTACAGGAAAGTTCACCTCCATTAAAATGTTTTCTTTAGTAAGCACTCTCCTGGAAGTGCTGTAGTGTAAACATGAGTGGCTACGAATACGAGCATTTATTAAATAGTGCTGATGAATTTTTCAATACCTAAGGGAGAGCAATTCACAGCTCAATCATTCAGGCCATTTTAAGTGCTGCACAGGACAATTCCACTACATCTTCCATTAATATTTAATTGCCCATTTTATTCTGTTTACCTTTTTGGTTAATATATAATTTAAAGCCCTTCTTCTAAAAAGGAGCAGGGAGGGGGAGAAGAGAACAACAGTTAGCCTGCTTTTAACAGATCTCTGGTGAGAACTTTTCCTTCATTTAAAATTCATTGCAAAGAATTTTTATTTAATATCAGTAACACAAACCCTAGGTATAAAGCAAAACTTGGAAGCAACAGTTGCATAACAGTCATGACATTGATTTAAATTTGACTGACACAAATTTCTGACTGGCAGTCTTTTACAAAGCACCCTAGAAGGCTGGGAGTATTCCACACAACCTGAACACTAAAGGTGGGTACAAAAAGTGTGTGACAGTGTTACAACCTCTGTTGCACAAAGGGTATTCCACAGGAAATAATATTCTTCAAGGCTTTGGTGGAAAGGGAAAAGGGATTTGAAAATGTAACAAAAACATTTGGCTCAAAATTATAAAACTAGAGAATGTTTACTGAGGGATATGTTATTGTGGTGATTAGGGAATAAGCTGCCTGATTAATGGGCCTGAAAGTGCTTGGGTGCTGTGAAGTAGGCAAAAAAGCAACAATCACATAAGAGTGTTACACTTGCTTCTCATTGCCAGTCATTGGGGCATCACAGCTCATCACAGTCATAAATCTCATAGAAAATTATTTCTCTATTAAAAACAGTAAAGAGCTGATTTTTGAATTTAAGACAAAATTACTAGCAGTGGTACTTAGGCTTTGGTCATTGTCTTGATAATCGCAAGAAAACTCACATGGGCTTAAATATTGACATAAATGTACTTGTTTTGAACTTTTCAGAGGCTGTATGTTTGATCTTTCACTTTCTATAGTCCTTAACACATACACAACACATTAAGTTTATGGTCTAGAGTAGTCTATCACTTTTATCACCTCCTGCCTTAAGGTAAGGTTGGTGGTTTGCTGAGAAGTTTTTGAAAAATAATACATAAATAATTAAAATTAATAGATTCCTTAGCTTTTCTGTCTCTCCTAATTTTCTTTAACAATCATTTAGAGTATTATGCTGTAATATATAACATAATATATCATGGAAGTAGATCTAGATGCAGTGTTAGAAAGCTGGTGCATTAATGAAGCATTTTCTCTGGGTCAATTATGTCTTATTTTTCAGAATTACACACAATATTAAAGACTAGAATATACATAATCACAAGATCAGTGCCCAACCTTCCTAATGAAAGTGAGAAAATACAAACATACTATTCAAAGTTAGCATGACTTCAGGAACTTGTTTTTTTTTTTTTTTAATGCAAGGAGAAACAAAAAGCATGAATAAAAATAAATAGCTTGTCTGCAGTGTTTAAGACATATCTACCACAATGCATAAAACTGGAAAGTGGTGAAAATTATTCTGGGAGGTATTGAAAAACATCTGAAAGACAACACAGTCATTGGTCCTTCAAGAGAAGAAAATCTTATTTATCAAACCTGATTTCCTTTTATGACAAGGTTACCCACCCACCTGACCAAGGGAACCCAGTAAAGTTTTCAGTACTGTCTCTCACAGGATCATTCTGGACAAAATGTCCAGCCCTGAGCTGGATAACCCCATCATGGGATGGGAGCAACTGGGTCACAGGCCAGGCACTAAGGGTTACAGAGGATAGGGTGACATCAGACTGGGGACCTGTCACTGCTGGGGTTCCACAGGGCTCCATGCTCGACCCTCTGCTCTTCAACTTCTTCATAAATGACCTGGACACAGGACTGGAAGGGACACTGAGCAAGTCTGCAGATGATACAAAGCTGGGAGGAGCTGTTGACCCCCTCGAGGGCAGGGAGGCCCTGCAGAGAGACCTTGACAAATCAGGGGTCTGGGCAATCACCAACCATATGGAGTTCCACAGGGGAAAGTGCTGGATTCTGCATCTGGGATGGGGCAGCCCTGGATGTATGGACAGACTGGGGAATGGGATGCTGGAAAGCAGTGCCATGGAAAGGCACCTGGGGGTCCTGGTCAGTGACAAGTTGAACCTGAGCCAGCAGTGTCCTGGAGCCGGGAGGGCCAACCCTGTCCTGGGGGCATCAGGGACAGCATCACAGCCGGGCAAGGGAGGGGATTGTCCTGCTCTGCTCTGAGCTGGGGCAGCCTCACCTCCAGTGCTGGGGGCAGTTTGGGCACTGCAATATGAGAGAGGCATTAAACTACCAGAGAGTGTCCAAAGGAGGGCACAAAGGTGGTGAAGGGCCTTGAGAGGGAGCTGTGTGAGGAGTGGCTGAGGCCTCTTGGTCTGCTCAGCCTGGAGGAGCCTGAGGACAGACCTCACTGCAGGTACAGCTTCACTGTGAGGGGAAGGGCAGGGACAGGCACTGGTCTCTTCTCTGGGGTGACAGTGACAGGACCTGAGGGAAAGGCCTGAAGCTGTGGCAGGGGAGGTTCAAGAAGCATTTGAACCATGCTCTCATGCACATTATATGACTGCTTGGGATGATCCTACACAGTGGCAGGAGTTGGACTTAATGGTCTTCGCCGGTACCTCCCAACTGAGAGTATTCAATGATTGTCTGAAAATGTTTATATTTTGTTATAGTATATGTTCATCAACCTTGGGAACAGATTAGGCCGATACAATGGAATTACCTGACTTTACTTCTTAGTGGTAAAATCTCAAGATGACAGAGCATTACTCTTCACCAATGAACTAGCAAAGAACAATTAGCATTTATGTCTCCAGTAAGAGTACACAAGGACAACATGAGCAGGAAGTCTCCATGTTTAATCACCAGATCGCGATTGATCAGATCAATATGATCACATGAAAGATCACTCTATACCGGAGTCCTCAGACTTCATCATTGTCTAAAAAACTAACCCAAGTCTGGCTGAAGTTTAAGAGAAAACCATATCTATTAAAAGCAAAACACTACAGCAAGCAATGCTGTCCTACCCCAGCTGCACCCACCCTTTTCTCTGATCTTAACAGACAATATTTTAAATCTTCAGGACTTCCAAACAGCAAGGTTTCAAGAAAGTCAAGGTCAGGAGACAGTAATTTCCTTATCAACGATGCCAGCCATGAGGATGCTTTTCCTTCTCTGCATGATCAGTGTGCTGTGACTTGCTTGCTAAGGGCCTCTCTCCACTGCTGCTATTTCCTACAACCTCAGCGGAACAGTTGTGTGGTGCCTACTTCTGCAGCTCTTTGGTCTCTTTTGCACTTGTACACAGAGTAAGTGCCTGCCACTCATGGCCTCATTTTCCCTGTCAACTCATTGCTAATATGTGCAACATGAAGGGCATGCATTTTGTATCTATGTAAGCCTATGCTTTCCGACTCTTGAAAGTGATACTTAGTCTATATATTTAATTGTTTAAATAAAATATTTTATTACTGACTTTGATATAGCCTAAAAATATGCAAGAATTTTTTTTCTGTTGTATTGTGGTTTTTATGCCATATATAGTTTCCTGCTTTACATAACAAATAGCTAGATCTTATTATTTTATTTGTATTTAGCCAGATGGTAAAATGGATTTACCAGTAGCAAACTACTTGCAGAAACCAGAGTAACCTATATTATTTGGGAAAAGCTAGTAATCTTTATCCAATAATCAGAGATGGTGTTTGCTTGTTAAAATCAATTTTAATCCCTGAGCCAATGAATTCATAAATGCCATTCTACTTTTTCACCTCAGAAATACAGTCTTTCTAGTTTGGGTTATGTATGTTTTTCTAAGTTTGTCTGAACAACACACAGGGACTACATGCTATCAGTCTTCCCGCTGTCTAAGGCTGTCTGCAAACCGAAGCAAGGAGAAACAGAGGTAAATGAATTCTAGTTTGGTGTGCATTCATGTTCTATTAAAATATCTAAATTCATAGTTATTAAGTGATCAATCTAATATTATCAAAATTATATTTGGCTATTTTTTCTGATTTTTGTTTGTTTCCTTTATTGCACTAAAATTGCTAAATAGAGATACATAGAGGCTGCTTCTCATCTAAATATCACTGTCCTTCACACTTTCCTCTAGACTTAACATGTCACTAGTTAAATATAGCCTGTTCATTACATCCCACTATTAAATGCCTTCAAATTCTACTCTTGCTCCTAAAAAGCTAATCCCAAATGGGGTTAAAATCCTCATTGTTTTAAAAATATCTTTAAAATCAGATGAAAATATTTTTAATGTGCCTGTTATTTTCAGTCCATTGTCATATTGTGATTTGATTATCAAACCTCATAGTTTTACTGGTATATGTTCTGAATCAGTAAAATATTTTACTTTAGGAATTGATAGTATATTTCATTTAGTACTGATTATACAACAGAAATTCTTAATTCTCATCACATGCTTATAGTTTTTTAGATTTTCACTAGTCTTTTTCATGGATTAGATGAAAATTTCAAGCACAAAAGAAGAAAATTTGGGCCACTTCTGTCTTGTTGTATTACCTCAGCTAAAAGTAAATTGTTGGAATAATCTTTGAAAATTGCTTCTGTGTTCCCAAGCATAACACATGCAGACTTGTCTTCTGTTTTCCTCTCCCAAAAGAGTAAGTACTTTGGCTGCATTCCATCCTTCAGAAAATCAACTCACTCTAAGATGTTGAGTTGCCCTTGTTCTGTGCTGCCCTAAGATGATAAAAAAAGGAGTGAAGCTATTCAGAGATGGGCTTCTCTCTGAAAAGTGGTAGTTTTTTATTTTCTTTTTGGGGTATACAGTGTACACAAAATGCAGACAACAGCGTAAGTTAGAAAGTAATCACACCACACTCACAAGGAGTCCTGCCAATGCTTGTAGAAATCAATACGTTGGTCCTACTGCAGTGAAATCTGTTTCCTCTTTGTCAGACCCAGACAGCAATCCTGACACTGTCAGGCTGGGTGTTCAGAGTTCTGCCTGCTGATGCTGCACCTTCTGTTCCACTTCACCCTAAGGGTAAGTAAGACATTATATTCAGTGTGCACACATAATAATAACAGGATGATTCAGAATACATTCAAACATTTGAAACGGCTCAGTCACAAATGTCAGCAGAAAGCTGGATCTGCAAACTTGTAGCACACACTTGTGACAACATTGTTTAAACATAAATTAAAAATGTTACTGACGAATGTCACTAGAAATGGGTTCTGTTATTCAACTGTTGACCCATCTTATGCAAATACATTACCTCCTTGAACCATATATGCCTATATCTATCCTTCTGCCTTTGTGCTAGGATCACACTGGTAGGTTGGCTGTAAGCAGCAATTAATAATGAAGGCTTCAAAGTCCCTTCGTATGCATAGAAAGCTCTGCAACAGTCTGCAATAAAGATTCACATTCTTTGTTCCTACATGTGTGATAGTGCACATCTCTATAGCAATTCCTACATGTAAGAATCATAGTTTGAACAAGCAATAGTTTTGAACAAATTTGTGGAAGAAGGTTGATCATGATCGTCTTTCCAGCAGATCTTTCTGGAGAGTTGACAATGCTTAGGTAAAAAGTAATTTCCAATTTCTAAGACTTAGAGGGAAAAAAAGGAGAAAGAATTAAAGGAAAACTAAAGGGAAAAGCATTTCCTTTAGTGAGTTACAGGTAGAAAACTTTAAAAAAATAATCTCTTCATTGTGTAAAAAAATAAAGTGTAGTTGCTGCTCTCAATAAAGATTATGCTTGGCCTGGCTTCATTTGAGGGTGTTTTTGATATTTAGAGTTGTATTTTTCTATTATGAAAAGAATTTTCTCTCAAGGAAAATTCTTCTACATTTTTGAATATTACTAAATAGCTTAGGCATCTTTTTTTGCCACAGCAAATGTTCAACACTTGTAGGCAAAATGGGAAAGGGATGAATTTTAGTTTTAAATTATGTTAATCTAAAATACTGGATTTTCCAGACTGATACTCATCAGAACAGTTTCTTCCTGGCTGCAGTTACAATTAATGTTGAGAGGATGAAGAAATAAATTTATCCTTAGAGCAGGATTAATAAGAAGTATAACTATAAACTATATCTATATCTTCATATGAAGATTGCACACACCTCTTACTTATCACCTGCTATGCAAATACTGCAATGACTGTATTTTGTTATATGAGTTATATGTAGCCTTTAAAAAATACTAGAACACAAAATATATGAACCTAGGATTGTGGTTTAATTTTGTAAGAATATTTTTTTAATGTATGCACCCCTTTTGCTCTACTGTGTTTATGACCAGTGGCATAAATACATTACAGTCATCTCACATGCATTTCCAAGAAGTGGAAAAGTATTTAAAACTCAGAGATTTAACTGAATGATTTTTCTCATCTATCTTAGATTTACGCAAATATATTAAGACATTCATTCCACACACAAATACATACATCCATGGCATAATATTCACTTATGGCATTCTTTATTTCCAACAGACAAAAAGGCCTGTTTCTTTCCATAATCTTGAAATTATCATTGGAAAGAAAATCTCTCTCTGTAGTAAATATTTTTTTTAGCTGAATTAGAAATTCCCTGATGTGTTTTCTCTCACCAATTAGGAACAAAGATGCATTTTTGCAGATAATTCCAGAGTCCACTTGGCTTAGATGTAAGTACTGAGCTGTAAAAAGCACTACATTGAGTTTGTGACATTTGACATAAAATGTCTAGTAGCAACGCATAAAATGTCTAGTGATGGGATAAAATATGATTAACAGCATGGGTACTCTTCTTCATCTGAGAGCAGCTTAGAGAAGTGGAATGCACCATGTACGTTTCATCCAAATTAAGTTGTGGAGAAAACAAGATACAATTAAAACATATTTATAATTTCCAATTGAGTTTATAAGAAAAAGAAATAACCTTTCTTACTTTTAAACAGATATGTTCTCTCTAACTCAAATCTTCATTTTTTGCAAAATGCATGCTTTCCTACTCTAAGAGTCATGTTTCACAGTTTCTCAGTGATGGAGAACAGAAGCCAAGGTATATTTTTCTGTACTTAAACAGCATGCACAATAGGCATGTCAGCAAAACTTATAGGATAATGAAACAATGCTTTCTTTTAACCATTTGTCTCTTCACATCACTTTCTTTAATTGTTACAATCTGGTTTCAATGATTCATAAGAAACAATATCAGGTAATATTAATAACAATATTTAATTAGATGGTTTAAGATACAGTTTGGAGTTAGACTGCAATTAGTTAAAGCAATCAGAGGTGTGCATGTGTCAGAGGAGGTTATTTGTTTTGCTTTGCTTGACTGGCTGTTAAAGGAGAAGATGATGTGCCTCTCCAGCCCTGTTATTTACAACATTTGCTCTTTCTTCCAAATTTCCCAACCCCCCTTTCCCAACTGTTACAGCCAATAGTAATTTAGATAATATCTAAAGCCTTGCCTGACAAGGTAAATTCAAATTATGAGGCAATCCTTCTACATAGAAAGACCTTGTTTGTTAGATTAGTTGTGGATTGGCTCTGTATGACAGCTTGTTCGCAAAAGGTGAGCTATCTGCATTTCCAAAGCAAGCAAGCATCATTTAAGGAAAAAATAAAGATGTCATTTCTCTTATTTGTCACAGAGTTCATGCAATATTCCATCTCAGTTTTCTTCATTGTTTACTTCTAAGGAAAATAGTAGCAACTGCATACCTTCAAATGAGACACCTAATTTTGTTATGGATGAACATAGTGTTGTGACAAAACAGTGGCACAGCTGTCATAACAGCTGTCACACATTAATCACGACAGTGACAAATAGCATAATTACTTTATCTGGAATGTCTAGCATGCAACTCAGTATGCACCACTGCAGCATAAGCATATCAAGCATGGTTTAATTAAAAGACATCAATATAGGTTAGTCAGACATGGTCTTGGAGACACTGATACAAAATGAAAATAAAATTATTTATCAATCCCTTTTTAGGAACACTCAAAGACCAATCACTTAGTCTACAAGGTAATTTGAATCTCTTTTCCTAATCAGTCCCTTTGATGCCAATTCTGCATGGTGAATTGAGCTATTGGCACGTATGTGCTTCTAACCCAAAACCTCAGCTATGTACCATGTTCAATGGTTATCCATTCTTCCAAGATAGCTTAAATGTTCACATCTGTCCCACATCCTCCGACTGAACAAAATGTAGCAAAATAACAAGCTTCATTGTATGCTGCTGTGTAAAACGTCTTTCCCACAGACTTTGCAATGGAGATAGAAAAGCGAAGTTTGTGTCACAATATGTGCGTTGGGCTCTGCAGTACACCTGCTAAGGCTGAAGAGTTATGTAGCAAGAGCTCACTACAAAGACAGATACTACTGAAAAACACAAATTCAGCTCAGACTTATATTTCAAACAAGCAAAAATATTAAGAGGTTTTTTGTTTGTTTTAATTAGAATCCTGTCCAGTTCAACAGTTCTTTAGTATCACTCTCTGAGTCCACATGTGTACGCATTTGTATCTGTTTTGTTTAGGCTTTTCTGAAGATAAAATACACACATAAGTTGCTGCTGCCAAGGTTCACTTCACACAGCAAATTCCTCTGGTAATTACCAACTCATACTATTTTTACTTTTTGCTCCAGATTTGTTAAGCTCTGCATCTCATTGAATTCACTTATTGAATTTCTAGGGGCAGTTCATGAATTGTACTGAAAGCTGACTCAATGAAATATTAATGAATCAATTTCCATAGACATGGATTCATTATCGCACTGGATGGCATCAGAAAACACAGTACTGCAGGCAGTATCCTTCCACCAGCCTGCCAGAAGATTTCATTTTATTATTCAATTTTTAAAGCCCACACTCATTCTAGGTAAGTTTACACTGGGAGCTTTTCAATCTCTTGTTCTAAGACAAAATTAAGGGGGAAACATTATTTAGGTGAACCTCAGTAATCCATCAAATGTAATTTCCTATAAACCAGCAAAGCAATATTTTCAGCGACTTGTTCTGAACCACAGAAAGCAAAATTTTTTTAAACACAGTAAATTCCTTAAAAATATGAAAACTTTATTCCTCCTTTCTTCAATAAGAGGTACAAAGGGAAAATGGCAAAATATTTTCAGAGCTGGTTTCTGAGATTAGAAGGTTTACATCAATGAATCCAAGTTTTAATGACTGGATTTAAGATTTCTATGCTTCTGCAGTGGAGCTATATAGAACAACAGTCTCCAGAAATGCATTTTGAAATTATTTCAGCCATACAAGTTTTTAAGAAACCCCACAAGACAGCCTCAGACAGCTTTGATAATTACTCATCTGTTCACTAATAATCACATATCTACCGAAATTAACTGCTTCTACATGAATCTTTCACATGCTTCAGGTTTGTAACCAAGATCATTGTACTGACTTCCTCTGGGTTAACCATGGAGGAAAGACAAATGACTTATCTCCTTTGGTATCCTGGGTTTGGTGAACTACCACTTGAGGTGCTACCAGGCTCGTAAAGCAGAAATCATACTATCAAGATAAACAGCTTCCTTTAAGTTTGTTTTCAGTGGAGTTAAACTTCAAGATTCTATCTGAATTCCCTGCACAGTCATGTTTTTAGGGTATTCTTTGGCATAACCAACTAGAAGATGAAATTCCAAAATCCTTCCTCACTTACCTAAGACAGTTAACAAGCAGGCCTTCCTTCTTCCTCTATTTGTGTTCATCAGATACCTAACAAAAGTACTCTCTTTCCCTGACGGCAGAAACCAGCAGGTTTTGGTGTGAAAATTAGCAGCTGGCAATTGTATTTTTCTCTTTGACTAAGAGGTTTTTTATTTATCTTCTCTGTTGCAGTGCCCGTGTAGCAGCACTGATATTGAGCAGCTGGACAGATTGCACCCTGGAGCCACATCTGTAGCTATATATATCAACACCACTTTCATTGCCTCAATGCTGGAGAAGTTTATCTTCTGTCAGTTAGATTTACTGCCTACTTCATGGATTGTTAAGGGTTTTTCCTTCCTCTCCTCCAATTTGGTTTTGAAAGCATGCTACTGTAATCTGGTACTGGTCATTAACAGCTGATTAGTTGAGTATTTGCTTTTTTAAATTTTTTTTAATTTTTAATTAATAAGGATTTCCAGTAGGGTTTGCAAAGATGAATCTGGAATGGTGAAGACAATAAACAGTGATTGCTCAATGAAACTGGGAAATGGTTTTAAAGGGCTACAAAATACAAACCAGTAAAAAATACACAAATAAGTGAGTGCATCATGGATCATATCTGTTTCGGTCATTTCTTAGTATTTGAACTGATTAATCAGTAATTACTCAGTAATTAATTTGGCTTCCTTCCCTGAGAAAGTTGAGTACTAAATTTTTTGTCTTCCATAAAGAGTAACAGAAAAAGCATTGTAGTGACAATAGCAATCATACCCTAGTGATAATCTGTATGTTTCTCGAACAGTTTATTAAAGGAACTACATTTTTATAATGCACACACTAACACAGTAATAGCAAGGTTTTATCCAGATAGCTGTCACAGTAGCAAGGCAGATCCAAGAAACAATTTGAGCTAGTTTTTGGTGCTAGTAATGGCTGAAAGATACTAGCTCTTTTTTTCCTCCAAGCATTATAGAACCTGCCAACTCAGATCCGGCAATATTCAAGAGGCAGGACATTGAACAGTTTTAACCCAGGCTGTACGCACTCAACCTGTCATTAGAGCATTGTTTTCTCCATTTTTCTCGTTGCATCAAGGGTCTGCATTTATGTGGAAGCAGAACTCTTCTCTTTTTTTCCATTTCACTCCTTACAAGATGAAAAGAATTGTTACCACTTTCCCACTTCGGAGGACATTTTCAAGTTATTTGAGTTCAACTCAAGTAGTTGAACTCAACCAGAAACTAGTTTCAACCAGAAACTAGTGTTTCTACATATGCTAGTGGAGATCTGTTTTCGTGTTCATTCATGGACCAGAGATGTTTTATGTAATTTATGTTTGTTATGTAAATCTCCAAAATCATTTTTTTGTCACGTGGTGTCTCATCAATTGTTGATTGTTTGTTTCAAATTTACAGTACACATATTGGATTCCTGCAGCTTCCTTCTCCAGTAAATAGCTTTGTGGACTTAAACCTGGCAGACGTGGGTTCTATGTCCCACCATTTAAGAGCAACATAATGAGAATTCATTGATGCTCTTTGCATTTCCATGAGACTAGATCTCCACTGCAACATGACATATGTTAGCCCAAAGGAGGATTCCAGGCAAAACTTGACTATCTGTTCACAGTACAAAAGAGTCTTGCAATGGATTCAGAAAACAGAAGCATTTTCAAAAAGAATGAAAATGATCAGAGTATAATTTGATGTGCAGTGAATATTTCCAAAACTCTTTTTCACTTGGTATAGGTCTATATGAGAGGGTCTGGGCAGAAGTCCACCAGTAACAGTGTTTCCAAAACAGAGCTGAGAAGGATGATGGGTAGAAGAAAGAAGTCAAACACTGCATATTTAAATGATAATCTAATGATATAGAAAGTTTCTTCTTTCCTTCTCCATAATTTCTAAGTATTTAAACAACTCAGTTTCATCAGCTCTTTGAAAAAGATACTCATATTTCAAATGACCATTTGCAGCAGGTTAAGGCTTGAGGGTTTGTTCTTTCTAACTGCAACCCTCACTGAACTTTTTAGGAAAGTCCACAACTGAGTCGCTAAAACAAAATTTAGCAATATTTTAAATAGTCAATCCTTGTTTAAATGCTTTTGTGTTCAGTGATATCTTATTTTTCATCATGGCAAGTTAAGATTTCATTCTGGCTGTCTGGAATATATATTTCCAATGTTTAAGTTAAGCCCTGTGAATTCTCAAATTAAACCAGCACTGTGTTTTTATACTAGAGCATCCAGTCAAGTCTTGTGCATAAAAGATTCAGCATGAAATAACCGAGAGCAGATTCATTCATCTAAATAAATTCAGAGCCCGGAATATTGCTAATGAAATAGATATTAAAATACCTAGGCACCTTACGAAAAGGTTAGCACTTTCTGTTAAGTATCCCATCAATCCTAATGAATTACAGTTGTGTTCTGTGTAAAAAGACTGATTTTAATCCATTTTATATTCATGAGTATGTCAAAGGTATACCCAGAGAGAAATCTATATAAGGAGAAGACCTTACGTAAGACCTATTCTCATTCCTTCCATGGAGATGATAGTTTTAATGCCATTGTGTGCATGTATGCCTTTGTTTTCACACTGCACAGAAGGACTGGGCAACAACAGGCTGTTGAAACAGCCACCTTTTTAGCAAGCTTTAGTTAGATTCACCAACCGTTATATTTGGCAGATTGTGGCCATATGGATCTGCAGACATGATTTCCTGTTCAGCCTTCATATCATCATGTACATTGCAGGGTGACGTGACAGATCTAAGCCATGTGCAGGACTCCATTTTCCTCACTGAGATTTCTACCACCTGCTCTGGGATTCAAGAGCTACAGCAAAATACTTCGACTCTTTAGAGTAACAGTACACTTATGCTTTCTTTGGACGTGAAATGTTCTGAGAAATTGAGAAGCTACCTTTAAGCAGATACTCTTCCATAACTTGTCCTCTTGTCTAGCTATGTTTCCTCTCTGATCATGTTGTAGTGGTCACTCTACATGAACTTGCAATTTTCTCTAAATATGTCGGTGAAGATGAACATGAAAATACTGGGTTTTGCTGCATATGCAGATCTACAATAGAAATATTGACAATTTGCAGCTGTGAGAGGGAATATGTTTTGTTAAGGAGTCATCTGCTGGAAATGAGGGTGGAAGTAAAAGGACAGCAACAACACTGATGTTGTTGTGATATGATAGGAATTCTAAAGAGAATATTCATGTGAATAGGCTTAAATAATCTCCCTTTACTGAGTAGCTAAATTATTAAAGAGCAGACTGAGGAGTATTTAAAACTGTGGATCTGTTTATTTTGCCTCAGAGGAGTTTGGATCATAATTTGAATGTTTCAGAGAAAAGGAAGATAAATTCTTGAGAGACCTGATGGGCTATGTTTTCACATATTTTTATTAGAACTACCAAAAAGAAGCCTAATTAATTGTTAGGTTTTAGAAAACTTTTTTAATACTACATTAAACGTGCATTTATATTTTTTAGGTTAATTCTGCAAAAGTCCTACTGAAAGCACAAACTCATTTTTGGAAATGTTCACATATGTGTAATGAATAGCTCAGAGACAGTAAAATGAGGTTTAAGTACGTACAGGCTAGAGACTTCTGGCATGGCTTATTTTTGGGTGGGTCTTGTGTTTTCTGGTGTTGTTTGTTCATTTGTGGGTTTGGTTTTGTTTTATAAATTATTGTTTAGGCATAGGCCAACATAAATACACCCTTATAGTTCCAGACCTAAGCAAGTGTGAGTTCTTCAACAATATTGATCACTCACTCCAACACTTTTAGTTTTGCTAGCTCGGAGATTTCTGCTTTTTTTGAGTGCTGCAATCATGCTCCTGGAGTCATTATCAAAAGCAGCAACAAGCACTCTGAGTATGCAGTTGCATTCAAAGTGCAGGCCTGAGGCTGTTAGGTCTCTTGAAAAATTAGACTATTATATTCTATTTTGTCATCTCAGCTTGATGCACACATGAATGCGTCACTCATGCACCATGAACAGAAAGCAAAATTATGTTACGGTTAGTCAATATTGTAGAGGAAGAGAAGATATTTGGAAATAAGTTTTAAACTTTGGGCAGTTTTTAGACCACCACACCCTATTTATATTTCTATACCCCACAAAATGGAGGTGTCACAACCAGATTGTGAATGTTCTATTTGTTCTGTGATGAGAGACGTAAGCACATTTAATATTTAAGGATAACAACCAACATTCTCTGGCTTAAGGCCTAGGTACATGATTTGAATGGATACACTCCTACAACATTATAACACACGTTCTTTCTCATATTGCTATATAATTGTTGTTGTAAACTATATTTAATAATAATTAAATTGTAATAATAATCCAATTATTCACTAACAGTAGTGTCCTTAGCATAACAATAATTTTACAGTTCAGTACCAAGTCTCCTAGCAGAAGAACATAAAACTCCAGCAAAACAGAGTAAGAACTTTTCAGCTGAACAGATCACTGACCTCCTTATTATCTCTTAACTGCAAAAAGAAATATTAAATAAAATTTACTTTGATTAAACAAAATTTGCTTTAGTTTAGGAAAGAAAAATATTGTTTGACTTTGTAGAATAAGATTATGCCAGGAAGTTAAGCTGTCCGTGACTATCCTGGTAAGCAATTCTGTGAGCTTACACTTTATAAGATCTAGACCATAAAAAAGACACGTTTTTTGTTTTTTTCTAGAGAATTATTTGGCCTCCAAAAGTCTTAAATAGTCGAAAAAATATATCAGTAGAGATCAGATTCCACCTACACATATAATGTGTAGGTCCACACAAACCCATAATATTATGTTGTTTTACAATTTATGCTGAAACTTTTGCTGCTTTTTTTCCTCTTTAAAATTAAAAACATCCTTAGTAAAGTAATTGCTATAGTAAAAAAAAGTTTGCTTAAGCTACTCTAATGAAAACTGTGTTAATGTTTACCTGATGCTTATACTGTGCTGAGAAGGCACTATGCTACAGAATTGATCATTCATTCAACACAAGCAGAAGATTTGAATTGGAGAAACTGGGCTAAAATTTCCAAGCACCACACACCCCTGAAACAAGTCCCTAAGTTGTGGATGTAATGACAAAAGCTAGCTAGATACCTGTATCCATATCAGAGAAAGAAGATGAGGGTAAATAAAGCAAAACAGAGAACATCTCTGGAAGATCTGATAAATTGGAAGCACATTGCTTGGCATTCTTGGTATGTAAAGTAAAAAGTCAGCCAAGGTCCAGAGCCAACTAAGAAGCAGCCATACATTCTGCAGAGCGTTACAAGGCAATTTTGGAAAGCCAAACACGTAGAAGGGGAAGTTTGTTTATAGCTAAAATAACCATAACAGATGTCTATAAAAGAGCTGCTCATACGAGCCATCACTGCTAGAATACAGCTTGCCTTGCTTCGAAAAACATTTAGGTGGCATTTCCCACAGGGTTAAGACATTGAATACCTTCTCTGAAGATGGAATTTAAGATCTGCATCTGAGAAAGCTCTAACTGTTACTAACCATGGTGACACCATCTCATGGACTGATCTCTCCCCCCAATGTACAGGTCTAAGAAGATAGTTTTCAGTCCATGGCATGAGAGGTTGACCACTGCCACAGATGAAAACTAGAAAAAAATGAAAACTAGAAAACATGGCCACAACATGCATTTTATGAACCCTTCATAATAGCTACCTCAACTTCTTTTCCTTAATTTCTCTCCACAACCCTGAGGCCATTGTACCTTATAAAAATACCAAGCTATTTATATCAATACTTACTCCCTATGAATCTGATAAATTATGTTGAAAGGGCTTAACTTGTATGAAAAGTAAGTGAAATCTTAGAAAAAAACAGAGCTTGAATGGACCAATTTCTTTAAACTTGATCCCTAGGGGATTCAAAATATCTAAGACAGAAAGTAACCATTACGACAGTTAGAATGACTCAGGAGTTTTCAGAGAAATACCACATAGAAACTTTAGTCTGTCAGAGAAACTCTGAAGGATGAAACAGGTCCATTAATTTCATTGTGAATCTGCTATGATCCATGTGTTAATAAAAATTGTGCAACTTCTGCCTCTACTACCTGAAAAGGGTAAGGAATCCACATAACTCTCTTTTGTATGTGCTGCATAGTATAACTGAACAAGAAGAAACAATTAGGATGTCTATTAAATACATCTTTAAATGAATGAATGAAAAGTTTGTGCTGGGCAGCACTTAATATCCACGAGTGATTAAGCATGATTTTTCAGGATTAATATCTAGTACACTAAAGAAAGAAATTGAAAAAATACGATGAAACCATGAATTCAAGAAAGGCCTGCAACCCCTTAAAAACCCTTGGAACAAAAGAACCTCTTATAAAAAAAAAAAAATTGAAAAGAAAAAGTAACCAGGAAGAAGAAATTGAAAAGGAAAGGAAATTACTAGATGTTACTATAACTGGGACAGATTGTATCAGAGGATTATTAGAATTTGGAGGAGAACATTATTATTTTCTAAATTGAATTGGATTATTTATTACAGTTCTAAGAAGTATTGAACACAAGGAAGATTCCAAGCAAATATTAGATTAGACTGGGAAATAAATTAAAGAAGTGGCTCTGAGATAAATCTCTATACAAACATTACAAATATTAAATTCTCCTTCATGCTGCTCTGATCTGATAAGGATAGCTTTACATTTTCTAAATACCTAGTCCTGTAGTTCTAGGTGCTACCCATGTAGAAAAACTATTAGCCACTTTCTGATTGCAGGAAATTCCAAGTTCAGTAGCGGTACTACAGAGAAGGGATATTTTTCAATCCTAATAAGGTCCCATCTCATACTTCATTCATATTTCACAGGCCTCCTGTGTGAACAGATTCTCTGTATTCATAGGTGAAAAAATAGCATGCAATGGTACCTCTTCTCTAACATTATTCATTTTCTCAGTATAGACATCACTTTTACAAAGATGGGAAATTGCAAATGTGGAAATGCTGAGTTGTCTGCTGTAGAAGTCAGATAGTATTTCTTTAAATCTTTTCTTTTGTTAATGCTTTCTTAACAAGAACTCCGAGAAAATTTATAATAAATGTTAGAACTACACACTCATGATGATCATTAAATGCATGTCTGCAAATGAAATATCATAGTCATGTGTGAATGTGATTTCAGAGACATAAAATGTACAGTTTATGTCCAGCTTCTGTTACTAATATTTACCTCAAGAGCAGCCCAGGCCTACCCAACGTATGCTTGCTGGACACTTGCCATAAATATTAGGAATCAGGAAGTTTGAATAAATCCTCTGAATTGGTGGTAATAGTTAGTAGGCGAATGTTTTCCTTTTCTGGATTTTGTATCACATATCAACTCATTATTCAAGTAATTTATAAGTATTTGGAATTTGTGAATATTATCTTCCTCATCTGATGTATATCATATAGTGTATTTGTGATTTTGTTATTACTCTTATACCACAAAAGTCTTTTGCTATTCAACACAGGCCTTTTACTCAACTATTAGGTTAAAATTATGATAACCATTCTTGACAGCATCTTGTCAAGAATGATAGCATGTGTCAGTTAAAAATAAAGAGTCCATGCAACTTCTGGCTAACTTTTGGGACATGACCCCAAGAGTGTTAACTGACAACACAAGTAAAGCGTCAAAGCCAGAATTGTACACAGCTAAACCAGACAGAGCTGCATTCGCTCTTTTCCCTTCTGTAAAAACTCTACCCTCACTCCCTCTTTATCATGCTAATAAGAGCTAACTGGAAACAAGAGAGGGAATTTCATTTTGGTCAGAGCCAAACGACATCATGACGTTAATAATTAATCAAGAGCTTCAGGATCTGGGTGGTACTGTGTTTTGGGGGCAGAGAGTGTGGTGGTAAGGTTGTGGTTTTTGGTTTTGTTTTGCAGAAATACAGAAAGTGTTTATATCCCACATTGGAGTATTTCCAGAGTTTTTTGACAGGGAAAAAAAAAACCCAACAAACAAACAAAAAAAAAATAACCAAAACAAAAACCCACAAAAAGCCCCCCAACAATGGTGAACACACACTTATTTTAACATTATTTTTCAACATGCATTCTCCCCAAATTAAAATGTGTCCTAAAAAGGCAATTAAAAAATCAAAACTCTTTAACTTATAATATTTGTGTTAAACTTCAAATCAGCAGATAGATGAACCCAACTCCTTTCTCCCTGGGAAATGCCCCTGAACCACAAGGAGAGGGGCTTCCTCAGCCAGGGCAGACTACCTTCAAGGGCTGTGCTCAAAGAGGACAGTTCTAGGTGATCCACGAACCCTGAGACCTAACAGTGAAGGAGCAGGCACAGTGTCACTGCACAAGCCCTTCAGACACCACCACTAATTACCAAAAAGATATGGTGTGAGGGCCCTGCAGGTGTGCTGTATCAGCACTGACAGCCTGCTCTGCTTCGCAACCTGCCTCTGTCCTCATCAGCACTGTCAGAATCTGAGCACCTCATTAATATCTGTGAATTAATTTAATCTCTGAGCTAAAGAAAAGATCTTCCCCACTGTGGCAGACAAGACTGCTGCTACTCAGGACATAAGCAAGGATCAATTTCATACACACAATCAGTGTTTTAGTTAAAGCGGATTCTAATTTCAGAGGAAAACTGTGTCTACTAACAAGCTGAGTACTTGCTGGAACCTGTGTCCTTGCTGACCCCCCCGGGGCACATCTCTTTGTGTGCTTGTAAGGCTAGAAAGAAGCCTCAGGAATTGTCTATGTGCTACAGTTTGGCTGTGCGCTTTGGTTCCTGTCCTGATTAAAATTTTAATGGTCATTACTTTGAGAGCATATAAGTTGATTACTTAACATCCATAAAGCATGTCAGATCCTCAGAAGGATGTAGGGAATAGTAACCTGACAGCAGACTACATTTTGGAGTTTTCTCCTTCTGAGAGTCCAACATTAGATAAACACATGAATGCACTTGTTTGGCAAGTACCTGAACATGTACTGATGATCCAACGCTTCCGCTAGACAAGTTTCTTGTGTACTGATACAGGACTGACTAATTCATTTATGACCTGAGTTACTGGTATTTTATCTGATGAACCCTAACGGCCCATTTAATGAACTTCTAATTATTTCTTGCTTCATCCTAACAGATCCACCTCTGTATGTACTACATTGTCCTTCATTGCCACATCTGAAGCATAGAGGGAAAGTGAAATTTCCAAGACCCTAAATTACTTAAGTCAAACAGAAATCCCAGAAGTTTTTAGCTCATAAATGCTTCTGAAAATTGTATCGAAACTCTATGGCACAAACATAAATCTTACTATATCTTGTATATTTTTGATGTTGTAATTGCAAATTGTAACAATTTTTGAAAAAGTAGTTAGAGCAGACATATTCAAAATATTGTCTTCCTAGCAATCTATGGCTGTTTAGCACCAACTGGGATCTTGTCCATCGAGAAAAAAAATCTTTTATCACATTATCATTTTTACTGTGATGAATACATGTCAAGAATTTCCTCACTGATCATGAGCCTCAACTTTCAAAGGTGACCTTTAATTTATTGAGAAGAAACGAGAAAAAAAAGTTTGTTGCAGACCAATTACTTCTATTATGCAGTTGTTTCAGTCAAACAAATACCAACTGTCACCTAGAAGTGTTATTTCCAGTGGTAAATTCTGGGGCTTCTGACAGGCAGAAATTGGTAAAAGTATTTGCAGAAGATGGGGACAAATTACGGAGAAGATGCTAATCGGGTTTGTTTTTAATTCTGAGTAAGGTACATTTTGCTCCAGACTACATGTGGGGGTGGACCATAACATAGAAAACTATCAAAGAGGCTGCAAGTGTACAAAATAAGCCTAGAGATGGTTAAAAATGAGAAGACTTACTATTCTTTAAAGGTGTGCAGCATATTAGATTGAAGGGATGGAAAATCTCTTGTATGAGGAAAAGCATTGGTGTTGTTCAGCCTGGAGAAGAGAAGGCCCTGGGAAGACTTCTCTGAGCCTTTTCCATACTGAGCTAGAGCCTATAAACACTTTAGCATGGCCTGTTGTAATAGCATGAGGGGTGATGTCTTTAAGTAAGGTAGATTCAGCTATAAGGAAGAAACTTTCTATGAAGAGGGTGGTGAAACACTGGCACAAGTTGCCAAGAGGGGTAGTAAATATTCCATCCCTGGGAACCTTCAGAGCTCTGAGCAAATTCTTCCAGCTGAAGGAGACCCTGCCCATGTCAGAGGGATCAGACTAGATGACCTCAAGAGGTAAAAATGCTTGCTTCCAACCCCAACTACTCCATAAATCCATGAAACTTTTCCCTGGATAACACTGGAAGTGACTCTTCCTCTCTAATTTCTTATCCCTACAGAAAGATTCCTGGACTGTGCTTCACTACTTAATTACACTTCAATTTGTTCTTGATGGTCAGACAAAAGGAGAATGCTTTTGATGCCTTTCCCAAAACACACAAAAAAGACAGACATGATGCAGTTCGCAGACTATCAAACCTTAAAAATGCAGCTCATTTTGAAGCCATTACCAAGAATATATTTTCCAAACATAAGATCTTTTTCCTACAAAGTGCTATAGTATTAAGGATTATACTGGTGGGAGTGCAGTTTGTAGTTGGAAATTTATAAGAAAAATTAAGAAAAAATGAGGCACGAAAATAATGTAGCAGACTGAATGATTGCTCTCTGCCAGTAGAGAGGACTCCAAAATACAAAACATGCTGACTAGTTAAATCCTCTCCTCTTAACTCAGATTTTTCTCAGGCACAAAAGGTTCTGTCTGCTTCAGTCTAAAGTTGACACTTTCTAGAATGGCAAAACCACAGACCTCTACAGGACCAGAAAAAGGGATGTGGTCAGTATTCTACTACCAGTAATCTAAGTCTTATGGGAAACTGGACCTTTCCAGTTTACTGTCCACTTCTGCAAAACACTTGTGCCAGACTTTAAAGGTTACTATACATCAATTTACTTAGATCAGTGGCCTCAGCAAGAGTCAATAAGAATAATGGCAATAACATCAATGTAAATGTACACTGATTTACTCAAGCTGAGAATACAGCATGCAAAAAATAATCAGCATGGTACAGGGTCACTCGTAGGTCAGATACTTGATTTGAGAATAGGAAAAAAATCAGTTCCATAAAGTAGCAGAAAAATTGGAGTGCAGTAAACTTCTATAGTTTTCTACCAGGAAAACTCTTACATTAATCTTCCAGCAATTTCTGATCAAATTCTTTCAGACCAGAAAGACAAGACCTTTCAGACAAAGTCTTATGTGAAATACCCTCCTGATTAGAAAAGTTTTCCTCTATGACTTGTCCTGAGACTACTTTTGAGAACAGTCCCTTCGTGCACATCTCTATCTTTCTATAACACAGCATGTACACATTAGAAAAAAGTGTTTTCATTTTCTTCTAGCTATACTTACATTCTATCTATATATTCAAATTATATATATTTACATTTGGTATTCTATGTGTATATAAATATGTTTATCTCTGTTTATCTCTATCTTCTACTTAGGGACCACTATTATATTTGTTCTGTACTCTGAAGGCTGAAACAACATACTGCCTGGAAACTGTCAAGTTGATTTTAATTGACTAAAAAGTCACTAAATACCTAATATTTCATAGTTTATTAATTTACAAAATATCTTATGCCTGTAGTAAGCAATTATACAGACTTGTCATCTAGCAGAAAACATTGTCTGTTTTCACAAAAGTGAAATTTTGTGCTTGAAATAAGTAGACTAATAAAATCTTTCTGGCAGGTAAGATAATGACAACTATATCACAGCCCTCTGTGAAATTATACAGGTATATAAAATAACTTTATCATAGAAAAAAAATTATTCTGATGAACACTATTTTTTCTATAATATAACTTCATGTTATGCTCTTAAGAAAATGAGGTTCTGAGCAGGCTTTCAACAGGGGCTTGAGGCTGACCTGTGTTGCTCAAAGTCCATAAATGCAAGGCCACCTACTCAACAATTCTCCCTCCTTTTCCTAGAATTATGTGACATTTTATTTGGAGGCTGAACCCACAACCCCACTCTTTGCTATTGTATAGGAAATACCTAACATGACACAATATTTTCAAATGCTGCTCCTTCTTCTGGTTTATGAATAAATTAGAACATTTAAAATCCACAATAAAACTAAATTCTCATGTCTCATAACAGCATCATTGCAGATTAAAACTCTACAGATGATCAACACATTTTCTGCAAAGCCTAAACATAAACATAGGCTTACATTTAAACGAAAAGCATTACACTCTTTTATCAACTTCTCTATTGTTTGTATCAAACAAGATATGAAATTCAGTTCCATGCTGCACAGAAACTAGAGAGTTTAAATCACAAGTATGCATAACATTAATTCAGAAGTTATTATGTGTTTGCAATAATGTAAAGAACAAGAATATCACATTGTTTGAGAAAGGCCAGGCAAGAAATTTCTGAAACATGATAGGATAAAATTAAAGATGTTAAGAAACAGTAGGGTAGTCCATTTCAGGTTTTTGCCTCTGAAGCAGTCTTTAGACTTGATGCAGAAAGGTGGTTTCAACTTGTTTTGAGCACTTGTACAATGATAAAAGTTTTAAATATAATTATAGCTATAGATTATAGAAAAAATAGATTCTGTTCTCATGGGATCCAGAGATCTATGGCATTACTCATGGACCACTAATGTGTATCTTTATCGTGAAGAAGGAGGGAATAATATGCTGCCTTTTCAACATAATCTTTAATAAGAATCTTATGGTACTTTACAAACATTGAATAATTAATTTGCCTCATTTTTTGGAAAGCAGTTACTTTTAATGTGCTCACAAGCAAACTGAGAGCAAACAGCTAGATAAAGGCCAAAATTTTGCAATGGGCTAAGAGAAATGAGGGAAATTTCCATTGGTCTTTTTAAAATATGTGCCAAAGAGTTTGCAGGAGCTCTTCTAACCATGTTATATGGAACATTCTCATCATATAAGAGATAATGTATGGCATAAGATCCATGATGCTAGTGTCCTCTGATGGCAGAAGAAATATAAATACTGAAAGAAATTGTTTCCTTCCCTCACAATTTCACCTAATTGGGTGAACATTTTCAAGGACTTTCCCAAATATAGTTATCTCTTGTCTGCATAATAATGTTCAAAACAGAATTTCCTCATTTTCAACTAAAAGGTACCTGTTTTTCTTGTGGTTTAGTTAAATTGAATCCCCCACAATACAACAAGTAATTTCTGTTTTCAAGAAAAACATGTATAATTTTTGATTGCAATAAGAGGCAGTAGAGTAGAATCGAGTTGTGAAAATTTAAGGATTCAAATATTTTTCAACAACGAGTGGTTTGTTTCATCCATTTATTAGTACATTTTTTAGAATTTTAGCCACTTAATGCTTTTATTCTGGCAATTTATAAAATCTCATACAGAACATGTTCAGAAAGCTTGGAAAATTCACTGCCATTCCTCTGCTGCTCTGCAGAAGAAAATCAAAACATAATGCTGCTGTGAAACATACCAGCCTCTGCAGGTCCATCTACCAGCAGCATAGAAACTAACATACTAAATCTCTTCTTCATTGAAATGAGGTAACACAGCATTTGAATCCAGATCACTGTGTCAGTGTCATTCTACGCATGACTTCCTTGGTGTGTTCACACGTGACCAGAATGCAGCTACAACAACAGTTATAATTCAAATTGTTTTCCTATTATTAAAACCTTAAAATATATTCTACTATTTCTTTTGCCTTTCTACTATGTAGAAAAATAATTTCAAAAATAACCTAAGGGTCTGGAATTAAGAAATAAAGTACAAAATAGCCTAAGAAAAGGATATTAGCATTATATTCCATCTCTCTCTCTCAATATCTAAATTCCACAAAGCTATTTACTTCTTTCTACCAGACCCATTTTCTTTGGAATTAACCATGAATAATTTTTTTTTTTCTTTTGAAAAAGAAACAAAAGAAGCAAAAAGCCAAATAAGCAAGGAGATAGGAGGGTGAAGGTTGTGTGTTTGCTCAATCCCTCTCAAGAGAGCTGCCGAGTGTTTGTGTAAGCAGCAGAGGTACCCACATCTTCCCTTTAATTCATTCTTCTATTTGTGTCAGTTCAATTATCCAACCTGGGAGGCTGCAGAATTATCACCTTTCCAATGCTATTTTTCTACATGAAAATGAAAAATTTTAAGGGTCTTTTTCATTTCAGGTTAAGAGCAAACATCTACATTGTTCTGCTTTAAATGGTTTCCACAACTGATGATGAACAGATGGCAAGATTTGGTTAATTCTTAGAAAACCAGAATGTTGATTAATAATAGAACAAATCTGGCACAGGCCTAACATCCAATTTCTCATTGCTATTTTTTTTTCCACTTTTTATCTTATTTTTTCTTCACTTATTTATCTTCTAAATTTACCTTCTGAATCTCCATTTAGCTTGCCCCTTTCAGCTTCTGAGCCATCAAATTTGCTCTGAACATCTCTCTGTCTTCAATTTTTTTTTGCCATAATATGCTACAGTGTCAGGGAGTAGAAGCTGGACTCAATGATCCTGTTGGGTTCTTTCCAACTCAGTGTATTCTATGATTCTGTGGTCTATGGGAGGCAAAAAGATAACAAAACCTTCTCAGTTGATATCTTTCAAAACAACATGGACATGAACAGTAACATACCCTTGCAAACACCTCAGAAGATGAATCAGGACAGAATTCAATAATTTAGCTTCTTGTATACCATATATATTTCTGTTTTTTCGAAGTCACAGTAAGTTAACTGTAATTGTTACTTGTTGTGTCCATTTTGGGAGCATGAGAGAGGTGGAGTAAGAGGGAGAAGGAGTAAGATTGGAGATATGTCAACCTCCTTTGAAAATTTTGATGCAAACCAAACACCTAAGAGGATGGCACACATTTAAATTATCTTTCAGAATTCAGGAGGTCATGTCCTCCTTTCCTCATGTGCAAAGAATTCCCATACTTGTATGACAGGAAGCATAAAGTGGATGTATAGATAAATAATTGGTAGAATGGAAAATATTTGAGGATTTTTTTCCTCATATATATTATTAAAATAGAAATATGCTTTAATTACAAAAACATTTTAATAGTGAATAAGTGTGGCCAAATATGGCTATAAATCTGAGATCAAATCTGAAATGTATCCTTCCAGCTGTTTCGTAGTAGTAGTGGTAGGTTGGTTACTCAACCCTGCAATTAACTGTACAAATCCACATCAAAATGTTTGGAGCCTGAAATAATTACCCCAAAATGACTCACAGAAATTGGAACAAGTATTCTCTAAAATTTAGTAGACCTGTCAGAAAATTGGGGAGTAAATTAAGAAAACATTGGAACAAAAGGAATAAAAGGAATTATGTGGGAGGAAGGAATAAAGTATTTAATGTTATTACCTTTCTTCTTCATTACTTTCTTCTTCTACTTCTTTCCAACTCTCAGTACTCTCCAAAATATTGTTATGAAAATATAGACTTTTCAACATATCAGCTATTCAAGAAAGCACTACACGGTTCTTTCATTTTTCTAGCTCTTTGGGGGAAAGAAATGGTTTTGGGAGAGATTATATTTCTTTAAAATACTTAAAAAAACTACAGTCTCCTAACCTCTACTCTATTTCCTTTTTATCTAGACTTCATTGCTCTCTCCCATATAAATTACAGAACTAAGCCCATATTGAATGTCTTATGTTCCAGTCTTTCTAGATTTACATATAAAAAATGTATAAGGTGGGTGTCAGGACATTAAAATCAGAACTGTATCAACAACCAACTGAAGTTGGTTTTGTTACTGAATTTAATTCAGATTATGATGCCACCATGAAAGTATGACTGGTGTGGAATGAAATTTTGTTCCACCTGGAATTTTTCCAACTTGTATGCAAGTTGTATCCTCACTCATATTCATATCTAACCCATAATACAGAGTGAATGCAAACACAGTTCTAGGAAGCACTCAACTTGGTTTTCTTTTTCCATTTTTCACAACTTTTATCTGTGAAAGATGAAAAGCAGTGAAAACTCAACCTGAAAGCTTCTGTGATATAAAGACATTTTAAAAACATTTAATATACAGATTTCTGGAAAAATGCCTTTGAAAAGATCTGGATAATTTTAACAAATTTTTACTGCCATTTCAACTTACTTTAAAGTAACATCAGGGAGCTAATAATTAAGATGTTTCTACCACAGCACGTGAAGAGAATCATTAGGTGCCTGAGCATAGGTGTAGTCCTCGCCATCTGACCAGGAACTTCACAGATTAGTTTCTTAACTTGGGCAGACTTCCCAGATCTCATCTCCACACACTCAATCTGAGTTTCCCAGTTCAATTTTGCCAAACTGAACTTCTAAAATACCATAAAGAACTCTGTGCATGTATCCTCTTCTCTTTGATCTGCTTGTCTTTTTCTTCCCTCATAATACAATTATTATCACCATATAAAAAACATATCTATTGCAGACACTGCTTTTATCATATGTAAAAGTAACTTCATGTCAAGAATTATTTTATGTTTCAGCATCATATCACACTTGGGTTTCAGTAAGGGACTCCAAAAAAAACAAGCTAGTATGAGCAACATGTACTTACTAGTGTGAATTTACCTACAGAGTTATGATCAAATCCTCACTCCATAATATTTTAATTTCCTTGCTTTCTTTATTTTCTTGCACATACAAACACAATTGATTTCCCACAGTCTAGCATTCTCCTTTTACTTATCAGTCTCTTGACCTATGTACTTGTACAGAGGGATTGGAACATGAATACCCACAGGTCCATAAAAATAGCCAAATGTTGCTTTTCTCTCATAACATCAAAACTGGATGAACAGAGCAGTGGGACCACTAGTGAGAATTAATGGCCGAGCAGCCATTTTTCTTTACTTCCATTTGGGCTCTAATCCAGGATTTGGTGGTTCTGTAGTCAGTTTGCACCAACGGAGCTGTTTGAGAGGGGTGCATTAAAAATACCCTGACGGTGACTGGAAGACCTAGTAGAGCCCCTGGTATGTATTGTGCAATGGTGTTTGTAAAAAGCATTAATAGGGAGATCTTAGGGTAGCTATTAAAGATAAGAATTATTGAAATATTGAAATGATTGAATTATGAAGTACTGAGTTGATTCACCAGTCAGTAAAACATGTCAAATATTAAACAGAATTACTGAGAGGAAGACAGCTGCTTGTTTTGGGGGTTTGTTTGTCTGTCTCTTGTTCTTAATGAAGAAATCATTTCATAAGGACCAGGAGAAGCAATGGATTAATTTTAAAAAATAAAAGTGTGATGATATCGTTCTGTCACTGCTTGGTAAAGATACAATGTCAGAATTTATGTTGCAGAGAACAACCTGTGCAATAATCCAAAGCACCATCATTAATTAAGCCCTGAAAAACAAATTTTAGGAGAACAGCTCTATCGAGCCAAGATTTATAGCTTCTTTTCCATTTTATCCTTTCAATGATTTTCTTATATTTTTTTTCTTTTTGTCTCTTTAGATGATAACTCTGTTTGCTGCACAGAATATCATAAATTATTTCAGATAATTTCAATATACAACTAAGATGGATGATAATTTTTTCCGCTGTGGAAGGCGTTTTACCTCTAGTCAAGCTCCATTTTCTATTCTTACAGGCTATGCCACTATCCCTCCTTCCATACATAAATGTCTCAAGGGCATGCCACAAACAAAAGTCTGCAACTGAATCCATTGCAAATTCTGTCCCACAAGATGAAGATTATACACATCAGGGTGGGGTTTGAGTCAGACATTATCCCCATTTCCACCTCAGAGACATCCTGGAACACAATCAGTTGAATAAAATGTAAAGTATGAAGCATGACTATGGAGTGATTTTCTGACTTTTTTCATAATTGTTGGCCTGTATATGAATTAAAGGTACAATTAGAGGTGATTTTATCATAGATGTGCAAAAAGCTGTGAGCAATTATTCTCTCCCCTGAAATACACTGTGATAATAAGATACAATTTATTAGCATGGAAGAAGAAGAAGTACAGCCAGTTCCTTTTCTTTTTTTTCCAGAAGCAGTTGTTCATTAGAATTTTGTCCAAAACATTTGTCTGACTTGAGGTTCCACCCCTCAACACTATTTCTTAAAGTGTAGTCTTAAAAAAACTAAACAGTGAGGAGTTTAATTCCCCTGGTGATCTTCTCAGTCCAAATCAATTTCCATCCTCCTAATCTGAAAATTATGCAAGGGCAGAGGATCCTGAAGAGATCACCTTTGGCATGAGAGACTTACCACATTATTAAGGTTTTCTCAGAACAACTGGGTGGATAAACCTATAATGTAATGCTTCTTAGAAAGTATGAAGATGTTTTCACTCCTCTTCACATTGTCTTAAAAGATCGCATAAGATTCTAACAGTGCATTTTTCACATTGAAAAATAAGTTATAATTATTAATTAATGTGTAGTTATATAATTCTTTATAATGGAGAAAACTCTCTTCTAAATTTTAGCCCTGATCTATGTTATAAACGCTGATCCATGCTGTTAGCAGAAACTCTTGAAGGGGTTCCAGCACACTTTCCCAGAAATATTTCTGCCAGTCTGAGTATCAACCTTGTCACTCTTTGTCATAGCAGAGAATGTACTTTTCCAAGAAGGCAGATATTTTGGCCAATAAAGAGCTGTGAATCGAAGGCCTGGGTTTTTTGTTTCATCAGTCTCTCTGCAGAAGTTTTCACAGCCTGATACTGTCAGCTGTGCTAGCCAAGTGCTCTCCACACACTCAGGTGGACTGCTGCCAGACTCCCAAAGAGGAAAATAAGGTAGGATTTCTCATCTATTTTCATGCAGCTCCATGAAATTAGAAATTTTGATCTCAGCGCTCAGGTTTGATACAAATCCAGTTGGATATATGAAAATGTTGTGCTTTAATTGAACTGTCCATCCAGCTTTAACAGACAAAGTATTTTAAATTCTTCTTACTCCAATTAAAAATCTGTATTTAACTTGAAATAAATTCAAAATAAAGGTAAACATGCAAAAGAACAACTTTCTTTTCTATGGCCATTGGCTATGACAGAGAACTTTTGAGGTTCATCATACCTGTAAGGACTGGATATATAGAATTTTCCAATATGTGCCTCCTAGGATTAAACTCTAGAAATATTTCTGAATTCTGAATAAAACAGTGTTTAGGAGAATCTCTGGGTGATTCTGCTGTTGCTCAAGCTCGGACTCTGCAACAGAACTTTGACATTGTAGCAATGAGCATTACTACCCTAAAGCTTTTCTTCTCATCTAACAGAACTCTGAGTTACATTTTCAGGCTCCTTCTGAAGGACACAGCAAGTTACCGATATCTACCAAAAAGACTCACAACAGCCACTAATCTAACCAGGTCTATACCAATGACAGAGTCTTCAATGTTTACAACTCTATCAGCTTTTAGCTGCAGGGAAGTATCTGTCTTCCTTGCCACTCACAGGTGGTGAATTCACTCTGAAATCTCAACTCTAGGAAAAAATAAAGTCAAAATAGCAGCAACTGCTCTATGTCCACTAAAACACTTTACTGAATAATTAAAAAAACAAAATCCAGCTTCAAATACCTAATTTGCTGGTTTCAGAGTATTAGCCAACAGTGAAGGCATTCCAGATAGTATTTTGTATCTTTTGTATCTTTTGCACAGTAGGACATGCTCTGTAGTAACTCCTCAAACCAGACCTGAGCAATCTGTACCCAAAAATCCCCTTGAAATGCTGACAAGCACAAAGATCACCAGAAATTAAATTGAATGAGGTTTTGGATAGCTTTGACCAGCCAAATATCTGAAGATGAGACAGCTGAGTATATCTGTACCTCCTCAGTGATGGACTCAATGTTCAGGTTACCCTCCTTCAGTTAAGAGGTGAATTTTACCCTGTATGAAACAATAAAAAGCCAGGCTAGACAGCAGTCTCAATGTTTTTCAAACTATTACATGAAATTAAACTAATGTTTTAATAAGCTTTATGCAATTTTTTTGTAGACATAATAATTTACTTCAACTAGATTCTTGCTGAAACTTACACCGGTGGTTTGAATTTCTCTGTAACACTCTTCAGACTTATTCTAGATGTATAAACACATGTATATAGAAGCAATATTTTGACAGAGTTGGCACAGATGTTTTCCAATATCATAATCTTCCAAGTCATCATTTGTGAAATGCATATTTAGAGAACAGAAAACTTCTGTAAAATGTTTCAGAAAACAACCTTGGCTCCTTCACATATATATTTTTTTTTCATTCAGTCATATGATTTTTTTTTAAATGTTGCTGATCATTCTCAATTTCTTTTTAAAAACTTAATCTGGCATTTTACTGGAGCAATAACTCCAGTCTGCAATTAAACAGGGAAACTAGATGAGCTCTAGATGATAAAAATAAGATTGAAAACCGCTCTGCCTTAAAAAAGAGAAGATTCTAGCTTCTTGCACTTAATGAACTTTGTCTCACAGAGCTGCTCTAGGAGAATGCCATGCACTTGTAAAATAACCCTTATTCAGATAGCTTTGTCCAGTTAGAGATTGGATGTGTCTTATATTATTTGCCCAACACCAGATATTGAGCAAATTAGGTTAATATAGCCTTTCTTCTGAATCTACTGACTTTTAAAAAAATGGATACTAACAACACTTCTTGACCACTTTTGCCCTATGAGCTGTGGACTGTACAATGAGCAGTTGCTGAACAGTATTATTTTCTACTCATCACAATGCAAAAAGCTCTGATAAATTACAACAATAAAGGCTTCAAGCATTACAATCAATACTTAATGGAATAATGTAAATCTAGCTTGTGTATGACTTGAGGATTGTGCTGTTTTCCAAAGAGCAAAAGATTAATGCACAGCAGCAGTAGGGCATCTTTTTTTCCCTGCAGTCTGAGCTATGAGAGACAAAATAATGTGCTAAAGTTGCTTTGCTTGTATTGCAGAGTTATTACTTTTTTTTTTCAGCCTAGTTTAAAAGGCAGCAGAAAGACATTGTGTCTCCCAGAGCTCTGTAAAAACCAAGTTAATGGTATTCTGAGTCTTTAGACACATTTACACATCCTCCATCTGGTTGGGAAGAAAAAAGCCCAGATTTCAGTAACAAAAATTGTACAGATCTGCCTTAAGGCAACAGAAAATGCATGTGATAAGGGAATAGCCATGAAGTGTAAAGGAGTATTTAGGTCTTAACGCTTATTGACTGGAGACTGTAAAGGAGATGTGAAGCATGTGTGAAAAATCCTAAATAAAAGACCTGGCATAACATATAATATGGGTAAGAAAATGTGCTTGGAAGGAACACAACTGTCTCTAAAGAACTTGGTAAGAAGAGAAGGTGGGATGGAAGAAATGAATGACAAGAGTGAAGATAAGCGACATTCTGCATCCAAGACTTGTTTCAGGAAACATAATGCATTCTGCATTTCAGTCACCTGGGTATGTTACTATCAATAATAACAACACTCAGAATGCACAAATTCTCTTCTCTTTCCTTCTGTCTCTTATTGAGCTGTACTTCAAGTAAGGAGTGTTTAAATGCAAGTGACAGTCAAGATGTCAGAAAAGGCAAACAGAAATCATATTTTTAGTAAATATTCCATACATACAAGGGACAACACTCTTTGGAAAACCCATTTGACAAATCTGGCATCTGTAAAGTGTCTAGTGTTTGCTTTCTAAGATAAACAATGGAGCAGGAAGTATGAACAAAGATTTAGTTACAATTTGTATTTTTTTTGATGCACATGGGGTTACTGGAAATGTTACATTTGGTCAAGTATGTTTCAATACAAGGGCCAAAGCCTATTGAAATGTTTGGGCAATTTGCTGGGATTGGTTTTTTTTTTTTCCTTCTCCCTTTTCTGTTGAAATGATAACAAATGTCATCTTTCTACTAATGTGAGTAAAAGACAGGACTGAGATTGTTATGTAAGGCCCGGTTTCCTACTTCTTCAAGAAACATATCAGAGTAACACCTTTCTTCCACTTCTAAAGCACATAATGAAAATGGGATTTTTCCTTTTCTTCCCACTATTACCACTGGTAACCCAGTAGCAAAAAAGTTAACAGTCATCTAAATCCTAGTCCAAAATCTATTCATGGACTGCTGACAGAAATTTGGGTTTATGCTGATGTTCACCTTTATCTGACCTTTAGCTTGGCAGGAGTTCTTTCCTAGGTGTTTGACCTCAAAATGTTCTTGTGCAGAGCAAGCATGCCTCTCTTAGAATAAACAAGCCAGAGTATTCCAGTCTTCTAAGACTCTCCATCTTTATTTCAGAAGCCTTTCTACACACCCATTTCTGTATAAGTCATCGTTCTGGAGGAAATGCAGCTAAATCAGTCACTTCTGTACTTCAGACAATAGAATCAGAAAATCCACACTGAGATATTAAAGAATGAAAAAAAAAGGTCAGAACACTATGGAAGCTTCTGTTCATTCCTGATTCATAGATTCAAGTCTTAACTGTGCAATAATTAAATTAAATTTCATAACTTAAACCTGACAAACCTGTAAAGTCTGATTTGAGCTGACTGCTACTACTCAGAAATCAGATCTATGAGAAAAATCAATACTTCCATGAAAATTTCAGTTGAGTCCTTGGTAGCACACACACACAAAAAAGTAAATAAAATGTCAGAAATTATTTAAAAAGTGGTAAAGAATAATGAAAGGAAACAAAAACCAGAGAAAATAAGCTACTGTATAAATCAGTGGTACCTCTTCCTCTTGAACACCATGGGCTATGAAACTTACCATTTCAAAAAGTGAATAGAATACCTGGAAAACATTCAAAGGCAGAAAGAAAGCTAATCAAAGCCTGTAGCATGGAAGAACAATTAAATAAGCTTATACTCATCAGTATGAAAAGGATGCAAAAGCCTGAAAAGGCTATTGTAAAGTTTTATAAAATCATGGGTGTCAGAAAGGCAGTGGAAATGGAACTGCTGGTAAAGAAATGGGAGCAAAGTTTCTTTCTGTTTGGAGTGCTGGAGCGAGATCACGTCCTGCAGATATACCCTGCATACACCAATCTGTGCTATGTTAGCTTTTCTCCCCTCAGGGAAATGTGTTGCTATGCATAAAGTGAAATGGGATACAGCAAAGCAATCCAGAGCCTGTTGAGACAAATTTATGCAAAAGCATTCTTCTACTACCAATATCATACTCAGCCTAGACATTAACTGACTATGAGTCTGAATATGAGTATGAATATGAGTATGAGTATGAGTATGAGTATGAGTATGAGTAGCCTACATACCACTACGGAGCTTCACAGAGATGAATTTAACTCTGCCCACAGACATCTAAGGAGCATTCTTTAAATGTCTGAAAACAGCAGTGTAGTCAATATAGAAATGACAAAAAAATTAAAATATCTCATGAATAGCTGGAGAAAGTCAGAAATATCTATAAGATCTCTTGTTAGATTTCCAGCCTAAAACAGTTTAAAGAAATATAATTTTCAAGTGTTAACACTGCCGTATTTCTCAGCAGAGGAGTTGACACATGTTCTACTTCAGCTGCTGACCTAATTTAACAAAAAGTCATCCCATGGGACAGACTTTTAGTGACTCTGAGGACAGAGCATAAGAAGGAGATGAGGAATGAAATCCTGCCATATGCTATAACATATGTACAATAACATTGAATGCTTGCACTGCAATGAATTAATGTCAACATCAGGCTCTCCAATTTAAGCATATCATGATAAATTGTGAGTTTTACCCAGAAAACAGCCACATTTAAATAAAATAAAACAAAACAAAGAGAGTTGTTCAGTACCATCACTCTTCTTAAAACCTAACACACCTAAGTATTATATTTTAATTTTAAACTTTGACTGTTTTCTGTTACAAATGACTTTAATGTTGTAGCACCCAATGGTATAAACTACACGAGGTAAAATACCCCATATCACTTTGTATGGCTTTTGGACACGAGTGCCTAAATGAATTATTATTATTTGCCATTCGTACCCAAAGGCTCCTTCTAGCCTGGATATATTCTACTTTCTTTCTATTGTAAATAGTAGGCCAATTCTGATACTACACGAAAGGATTTACAATCATTCACTTTTCAAAAACTTTACATGTGCTTAAAATAAAGTTCAAGAGGTTCAATGACTTCACAAAAATTACAGACCTTTTCAATATTAAGTTTTAGAAAGAACTTTGTGGGACTAGGGTCTAAAATCAGTCTGAGAGAAATCTTCTGGGTTTTTTATTTTAGATAATCACTGTACAAAATCATGCTACGTATACGTACAACATGAAATGAGAATATGTTTAAACCTCTCTGGAAGAGAAAATAAATACCATCTCATTGATGCTTTATGTGAAAAAGGTAAAAGAATATTTCTGAAACTGCTCCTTCTAGCTGAGTTTTTGTTAGGAACTCTTAGAATTCAACTTCCTTGATTTGCAACAAAATAAAATAAAATCAAAAAGAAAGCCCAGTATGCCAGTTAAAAAAAAAATTTAAAAACCCCAAAAAACTCCAAAAAACATTATCAGTTTCAATGATCAGGGTAAAGAAAAGGTAAACAAAACAGCTAAGAATTCAAAGGGAAATGGCTCCAGAAGGCTAGGTTTTATAGCCATGAATTTAAGTATCATGGGAAGTCAGCTAAAAGTACTCTGTGAAGTCATACTAAAACCATAGTAGGCTAGCATTTAGAAAATATTCTGTCTCATAATAATGTGCTTCTTGGAGATTATTTAAATAATTTTCAAGATTCAGGAACAAGGTAAAGGGATGTGTACAGCCACAAATTTGAAGAGGAATGTGTGAGGTGGAGATTGACAAGGGGAGGAAGAGGCTGATAGCTTTTTTATGCTCTCATTTTTGATTATTTTTCCTGCCATGTCTCTTAGTTTCACTCCTCAAATACAGAACCAGTGCAGTTATACCAATGTAAATGTGATTTCACCAATGTAGAATCAGGTAACAAGCTGCAGAAATAAGAGTAACTGTCCTTCATCTAACTTACAGTAACTCACAATGAATTTTATCTCTGTGTGTCATATCTCATACTATAAAACATGTATTTCTCTATATTTCTCTGCATTTTAGAAACTGGTGACAGTTTTATTTCTTTGTCACTACCAATGTGAGCAAAGATAATTTTTTGCAAAATGTACAGAGATATGTACACATTTCAAAGCCTGTTACATATATAGCGAATTGGGAGGTAGCAGTATTTGCTGCAAAACACAGAGAAGAGCAGGGGCTCTCATGGCTTGATTACCAAGATCAGAACAGCTCTACACTCACTTGGTGCCTCACTCTCCACGTTTTTAAGCTGGATTTTCTGTAATAATATTTACAAAATCTCTGGTCTGGTGAAGGTTAGTTAATTCTTTTGCATGGTATGAAACTGGTAAGTACTCTTACTAAAGGTTCAAGACAGGAAAATGCACTACATTTGTCCACTAGGGCCCCCTCCTTCACATGGATTTAACATAGTGAAAATGACCCATATGTTACAACATATGGCAGAATTCCAGTATCTTCTCTTATACCTGATTCTTCATTCTCAGTATAAACAAATGGCTCTTTCGCAGGGGGATACTGAATCAAATTGGACCACAGACTGAATGATTTCGTCTTTTCCTAGAGCAGATTGACATGGGAAAACTGATAAACCAAAACAGACAACAAATGTATTTTTCATCTTAAAGCGGAAAAGAAACCCCAAACAAAAACTACAATTTAAAGTACAGTTATGGTGTAAAGGGTATATGCATTTTGAGCTTTTTGGTATATTTTAGAGAGCTTTTTTTTATGTACCCCTTCTAACAAACCAATAACATTGAGGAACCAGTAGATGGCAGGTATTTTTTTTCTAATTCTGGCTTTTTTGCCCCACAAATCCTTTCAGAAACTGAACTTTATGGCACATATTGGAATGCTCAGTTTCAAAATTACCTTAGATTTACCAAGAAACCTCTGTGCTTAGCACTGGAAATACAATCAAATTTTCAGTCCCGGTTCATCCCATTTTTAAGGTGAAGTTTAAATGCTTCTTTCACAGGAGCTTGTGATTCTATATGCCTCTACACCATAATATCACAAAAATACACCAAAACCTCTTTTACTGCTTTACAAAGAGAAATACTGGAGACTGGATTAACTCTGAGAGAAAATAAAAGCAAAATCTAGACTTTTTTTAGGAAATTACTTGCCACAAGAACATCTAATATTTTCATACCTCTCATAAAGAATGGGTATTGAAATCTTGACTAGGTTTTTATGTGGAACAAGAATGGTACTCAGGTCATCTGCAGAACTGATTTAAATTATCAACAGCCTTGATTTATGCACATTATATATGCAAGTATTTTGAATATCCAAAAATACAAACCTATAGAAATGATAAATTCTGTAGACTGATATCTTTACCAGGTATCCTTTCCCAATCAACTGGGCATGTTTTGCAGCCAATGGTAGATTTCATAAAAGAATATGAAGACAAAACCTCTGATATGAGGAAAATCTGCACCGAAAGAAATCAAGATGTCTGAAAAGTGAGCTTGGAAATGCAGCTAATTTCTATTCCCTTTCTCATTTGCTGACCTGCCAAGTCAGCTCTTGGTGCTGTGAAAATGTAGTGCTGTGGTGTTAGTGCTGTGAAAGAACAGCTACCACATTTGCACTAGGATGCAGGTCCTCCAGGGAGACAAAATTGAAATAAAAATTGGAAATAGCAACCTTCTTTTCGAGGCTTCAATTCATTTTTGCTTCAGCTCTATATGACTGTACAGTGGAACAAGTCCAGTTGACCAAGTCAGATTTCTATATGTGATAGGACAGAAGAAAAGCACTCAGGATAACAAAGATCTTAGAAATTTCAAAATATTAGATAGTTGAATTAACTCAAACAGATTTAAATATAATTGGCTATATAAGTATATATAATTTTCAAGCCATGTGAGATCTTTTTAGTCAGTAATACCTCCTTCAAGTCAAGTAATTTATGATTGACTAACTGAAGTATTTCTTACAGAATGTTCTCTTAATTTCAGACCAGAAAGAATCCTAGAAGAATGCTTTGTTTTTTATTTCAAAGACCATTAAACTCTTGAAAATTTACTCCCCATATCCAGTATGGTTTTGTTTAGCTTTTTTATTTTGGTTTATTTGACTCATTATGGCCACTGTGTAAAAGAAGTGAGAGGCATTACTGTGTATTTTTCCCCATGTAAATAATTACAAAGTAGTATTAAATTAGCTTTCAGTTGTTATTCTGATGAATTAAAATACGGAATTCTTTCTTTTTCTAAATTTATTTCAGTAAAGTATTTTTTCTGTTCTTTGGATCTTTCTTGTGACCCTGTGCTGAATCACCTCTAAAGTTTCCATGAACTTTTTTTTGACCAGGAAAAAAATAATTACACTGTTCTTAGTGCCTGAAAAACAGAGCACCAGCGACCATAGTGCATCACAGTAGTTGTCTATTCTTATGGAGAATAGGATAATGACAATTTAGTCATTTGCCCCATCATAAAGTCAGCTTTATTGTATGCATACAACAGAAGTATATCCAATATAGGACTGATGGAAAGGAGCTATTAGTAGGTGCTCGGTATCAACATGTACCAAGAATCCATTGTTCATATTTTGCTTCATGATATGTTGGACTAAAACCTAGAGGTATTTCTTCTACTGTTTTTAAAAGACCTGTGTTATAACAGCTTAAATATTCTTAAACTGAAAAGACTTTTCCATGTCCAAAAGTAAGTTTATCAGAATTCATCTTGTGGTGTGAAAAACTGTTTGAGAAATTAAGTATTTAGTGAGTTTGAAGATCTAAAGCAATGCGAAGCTAACCCATATATAAATGTTTTCAACAGTGGCCTGCTGTGATTGACAGTCGCTGTCTGAACCACTAGCATAATCATAGCCTAAATCTTCAGGAATCAGATTTGGAGAGCACAGAGATAGAATGAAAAGCAAAGGCTTGTTTGTAATAGATTAATATGTACGTAGATGTGCCTCCAATTTACTCAGCCACTGACAGGCTTGACTTGAGTTAGGCTTATGAACAGGGATAGTACAACTAGAGTTTAACTCCATATTTCAGTCAGATTGCAGCAAAGTTAAATCTTCCTCAAATGAAAAACTAGTTCATTAACTCCTTTGTTTGTTTTGCATTACAAGTTCCCCTAAAAAATTTTCCTTTATATTATGAGGACAGGCTAATTCTCATTAGTGTCACATTTTTGCCCAAACTTTTTTGTTCTGCATGATTAAGTAAGAAATCTTAAGAGAAACTTTTCTGATAGATTTTCATGCCTGTGCCATCAAGCAGAAAAGAAAAGCAGGCAAAACTGAAACTAATATTTCAGCATTATCTTTCAAAACTGAATGGTTTAAGATTCACTTTATGAAGATATGAAATCTGCTAGTGAACAGTGTGTAGACACCAGTAGTTTTCCATATGAAATCCAAGTCAAAATGGTATGTTTCATGGACACACATGCAAATGCTTCTTCTATCTACGACTAATATAAAAGCTGTATCTAGGAAAGATGGAAAGACTTCAAAAAAATCAGAAAGTCTCATGGCATCATGAAAAAAAATATCCCAGGGAGAATAGCAGGGACAAAGAAGTCATAGCTAAATTCCAACTACATTCCAGACGTAATATGATGATAAAATAATAAATACATTAAGTGACTGCTCACAAAAGCAGAAGAATTATATTTCAGGAACTCCCTTTCATCTCTATATAAATTAATTTTGCTTTAGTTTAGCCAGGTAAGAGGAAGAAATGCAAGTATTTCATTTATTGGGTGGCCATTTCTGAGCTTTAAGTGCACAAGTTTTTCTGCATGTGATGCACGCAGTCTAGTAGCTAGATAATATTTTTGTGCTCCACTTTGCAGAGAGACATCTGGAAGCAGAGCCACTGATTCAGACTTTTAAGAATGTACTAAAATAAGCTTGTCTTTTCTGAGTTTGGAACATGGTGGGGTGTATGGTGGGTTAGTCAGCAGGGAGCACCTTTTACAGTCTTGTAGGGTTTTTTCCATTAGGAAGGAATAGACTTCAAAGACAGTATTGTATATCTCAATATTTTTTCTATCACAAATAGTTTCTTCAAGTAAGAAAGAAATAACAGTGTGCTGGTTTCAGTTGAGATATTTCATTTTCTCTTTATTATCTGGTACAAAGCTGTGTTTTGGATTAAGCATGAGAATGATGTTAATAACACACTAATATTCTAGTAGCTGCTCAGTAGTGCCTACCTTAAGACAAGGACTTTTCAGCTTCCTGTGCTCTGCCAACCAGTAGGAACACAAGAAGCCGAGGAAGAGCTCAGCCAGGACAGCTGACCTGAACTGGCCAGATATTCCATACCATGGGATGTCATGTCCAGTATATAAACTGCAAGGAACTGGCCAGTTCCTCCAATTGAAGGTACCAATTTCTGCTGAGAGACAGGTTGGTCATCGTTTAGTGGCTGCTGAGCAGTTGAATTGCGCATCTCTTGGTAACTTCTTGTCTCTTCTTTTGTTGTTGTTGTTGTTGTTATGATTATTGTTATTGTTATTGTTATTATTACTGCTCTTGGTGTAATACCATAATATTTTACTTTATTTCAGTTATTAAGTTGTTCTTATCTAAAACTAAGGGCATTTCTTTACCCGATTCTCTTCTCCAACACACTAGAAAGGGATACAGGTGTAATGAGCGAGCAGCTGCATGGTGCCTCATTGCCAACTGGGGTTAAAACACAACAGGCAGGCAAATACTAAGTCTTAAAACCACCATAGGGAGTCTCCCTGTATATCTTTCTGGTGTGATAGAAGCAATAGGAAATATCATTTTGGATTTAGTGTTTGACAGACTAGTGTCTCTGTCAGTAGTCTGAAAGCAGTAAATGCCTGTTTGAAAAAATGCATGATGACTGAAAGGCTCTATTTACTAATGAATTGAAAGCTACTTCTCAGAAATCTTACAGTTGCCAAAATAAAGCAAGAGTGGGACAATGGTCAGCAATTTAATTTTACAGTTTCAGAAAATAGCACAGCAACAACCATGAAGATTCATTTTGATAATATAATAGTATCTCCCCTCTTTCTTTTTGTGTACCATGAAAATTAACTAAATCCCTGACTAAAAGACATGAACAAAGACTCCTTGTGTTTAATCTGAAGAACAACAGGTTCTAGTTCTGACATGAAATGATGTGGAACTATCCTTTGCTCAGATTCAGCAGGCAGTATTGCCAAGTGAGGAATCACCTGAAATATTTAATGTGCTTCTTTTATATTTAAATTTTAGAAAAGGTTTACCTTACAAAACTAAAACAGTTGGGCCAGGTTTGGCTGTGTATTGAGGTCTGGACTGTAGAATGCATCTGCATTGTCACAAAAAGCATTTAAGCACAGGATCAAATGGTAGCTCAAGCTTCAGCAGTTACACATCTCAATTTCAGCTTTCTGGACTATCACTCACTAAATATTTTTTATGACAGATCCATAGAAAATGTGCTCTGGAATTTATTATTAATTTTTCTGGTGGTGTAATGACAGTTACCTCAGCTACTTCTTCACCTCTGTAGTGAAGAATCTGACTTTTCACTTATACTTTTTAATGATAGCTTTTGTATGCTTTGGTATAATGTGTAAGTTGTTATTGCACTTCAAATTGCTTTGGTGTGGCTCAATCTGCCCAAGAGAGAATATTGCTAGCCACTTGGGCTGCCATCCTTCACTGCTTACAAACCAAACCCATCCTCTGTAACTTAACAGTTTAAATATCTTTTCCTTAAATACCTGCCTCCAGGCATCTTCTTACTAGTTAAAATTTCAAGACTGAAAAATTAATTAATCATGTCTAAAACGAGCTGCAAAGTACAAACTGCAATTTATAACATTGTCTGCAAGTAAAAATCTGTTTTTTATTTTCTGCCTTTTTATCCCTTCAGATTTTGGATGTTTCCTGACTCTACACCAAGTGAAACTTTTTCCTCTTCCAGTCCCACTGCTAGCATCTGTTTTCACTGTTAATAATTTTATATGCCCAAAAAACCTTTGCTATCTCCATTAGACAAAACTGTAAATTTTTATCAAGACTAGTTAAAAATCCTTATGTATATATTTTTATATTTATATATATACATATAATATATATGTATACCTTTTTTTTTTTTGAAAGAAAAAGCTGTGTCCGTTTTACAATGAATGAGCTTTTAATTTTTTAGTTTTAAATTAGCAATCAGCTTCTATGGCTGAGGGCTAGCTTATTCCTCTGACATTGGCTAGTAAAAATCCTTGGAACATAAATATATGCAATAAACCAATAACTCTGACTGCCTTTCTGCTTCTCTTGAGGGTATCTCAGTTCTGGCAAACAGACGGGTAATGGGAATTAGAAGGAGGGGGAAAAAAACAGCAATAAAAATATAAATCACAAAAGGAAGGAAATCCATTTGGTCCTTGGCAGCAAAGACACCACTCAGCTAATCCATGCTGAGTGCAATCCAATACTCCTTTATATAATCCTGCTCTTGTGGAAGAAAATTAAAGTTTAATGCAATAAAGGCTGACACAAATCACTTTTGTTGCCCAGAAGCAGATTAAAGAACAGTTAAAATCATACAGATCTAATTTATTTTCTGTTGTTGTTGTTGTTTTATTTTATCCAGTGACATATTTATTCTTTAATTCACAGCATCAATTTTTGATTATTACGCATATATTCTCAATGTAAGAAAGATTTTTTGATGTAAAGAAAGGAAAATACTGACAGCCAAGAAATTTTTTGGTTTTAAATGGTCCATATTAAGGTTCTTTCAAAATTCCATAAATATTTCATAAATATTTCATAAATTCATATTGGTCCTTGTCTTTAATCAATCTGTGTCCAGCTGACTTTAAAATAAGGATAAAGGAAGTGGAGAGCTATCAATCATAATTGGAACTGTACAGGTCTCTCCCATTAACTAACACTCTTACTACATGGCATTTGTTGTTCTGCAAGACATTAAGAGATCTGTCAACAATGGACAAACTGAGAATTTCTGCAAGAGAGACAGCAATGTAAGGGGATTGTGACCCTGACCTTCCATTTCATTACTACAGCCATCATCCTCAACACACCCTTCATCAGCAAATTGGACTGAAAAAAAACACCAACAAAACAAAACAAGGTGAAAACAAACCCTGAGCATATTATGCTCCATACAACACATCCTTTCATGACAGAAAAGGTTACAATTTATCTACAATGTTGATCAGACTTATGACTGTGTTGAAATAGGATCAGGTTTTTCATTTTCTTTGCCTTTGTCCCCAGCTCCAACAAATTCTCTCTCACAAATTCCTTTGGGAAATTTCCCTTCTTACACTTCATACTGGTGGTACAACATAACCACAGACGTATGTGGAGAGAATGCAGGAGAGCAGGTACAGTTATCATTTTTCCCAGTAGAGCTATCAGAATATTACCCAAGGCACTAGAGAAGTTTGTGAAATACAATACAGAAGTTGAAAGGTTGCATAATTTCTCCAGTATTTCTCTTCTTCACAGGTATTTTTGCAGCAATATCTCTGTAGGTGTATTCTTAGAGAAAGAAGGAGTTACTTTTGAATAGAACTGGGGTTAAAAACATACCTTAAAAACATGAAGAGTTCTATTTCATTTTCACTGTATTATACTCTCCTCACTCAGACTGTAGGTACGGAAAAGCCAGCACCTTGCACCAGTTCAAGGCCTCACTAACATTAGATTTAAGGGATTCTTGAAAGCAAGTTCATGAACAAGCTAATTGATCTGGAAAAGCCACTTACCCAGGAAGAAGAGAAAGGAAACAGATCACAAAAAGCTACAAAATATTATATCCTTGGAGTACTCTATGGGAATAAATTAAAATTAGTAGGGTTTTATTGTGTCTCAGTAACATCCAGCTAACTCTCTGAAAGAAGCTATTTCATATGTTTGACATATGTTCTTGCCTTACTAATGTTCTTACCTATGTTAAGAGTTCAGCCTAATCAGTTGCACCGGAAAGGCCAAAGTAAAAAAGACAACTTAAGAACCATCTCCTTTCTGAATTTCAACATTCATGCCTATTTAAAACTGGTTTCTCAAGCTGCTTTATTCATACTCCTTTTTGGTCTGTTTTAAAAGGACGTAGCATGAAATCAGGCATATTTCTGTTGTGTTTTGTTTTGTTTTTTTTCTTTTTTAAAGCACAGATCCTCATTTTCGGCATGTGAAATCAAGTCTATAGAGAATATATGCCAAGACTTGTATACATTTAGGACGACATGGACCAATTTTTAGTTAGAGATTATGCACTTTAAAAGACCAGAATATTTCCAGCACAGAAAATACTAGTCTTATTTCCCCTATTTATTTCTTTTGTATATATATGAAGAATGTCAGAACAGCATATTTTATGACCCTGTTGCATTGTGATCTGCCCTAATTATATGGGATCAATCAGCGGTGACAAAACTCAGCCTCTGTCCTCTTGAGTGCCATTGGATATGTAGGTCAAGTCCTGGTTTGGCAGACCACTTGTATTGGTTTCCTGTTCTTGATGGAAATGTACTAAATGCAAAAGTGGAGGATAAGGGATGGAGGGGTGTGTTTGTGTGTGTTTGTATGTGTCTGCTTCCTAATCCCTTTGCAGCCTGCCAGCCTTCAGCTGCAAATGCCATCATCTCAAAGGCAGTAGTTGAATCCAACAGGTGGGACAATAAACCATGACATTTCTAGCAGGTTTAATTGTAGGGGGTGTGCTGGGATACTTTTCAGTACAAACATGGTTTCACTTCACGTCAATATCAAGACAACTGACTTAGTTTTTACTCCAAGTCTACATGAACTATGGTGTAAAGTTCCCACCCCAGAACACTTTATGACCTTTCAGGAGCCTAAACCTCTTGCCTATATCATTCCCATCTTTGTTAGTTCAGCTGCCACACGGTGACAACCTGCTAGACTCTGTGTCTGGTCTAACAGTGATTTACTGCACAGTAGAATTAAAGTATTAGCACGGTATTCCTGTCCATCGAACCTGAAAGGGCTTTTTAATGATTGTAGGAGAGGTTCCCTGGAGGAAATTGCAATATACAGGGATTTGTTGTGAGCCTATTATTGCCTGGTGCTAAGACAGTTCATAAATTTACATCTAGGACATCTATGCTTCAAATTTTTTTTCATTACAGCTCTTCCTTATGACAATTTACTAGCTGCATTTCTCAATAAAAAACTAGTCTGTGATTGGAAAGTAAGATACAGACTTTATTTCACTTACAATTTTTTCCTGATTATAAAGTATAGATATATAAGTTAAGAAAACAGATCTAATTAAAAGATATATTTTAAAGACTCCAAATTAACATCTCATTTAGTTCACAATAGTTTTGCTGTCAACTAATTCATTTTGCATCCATACCAAATTAAGGATAAAAAGACCAAAATGTGCCTGGCCTTCTTTTCAAAGTGTTGCTGCTACTACTACTACTACTACTATTACTACTGCTACTACCATTACTACTACTACTACTACCACTATACATCTTTATTCTACAAAATAGAAAATTTATAAAAGTTTTTCTAATAAATAATCAAGTACTGAGGGTTGGCCTCTTTGAAAACAATCACCTTTCATTCTAAGATATAATCATTATTACTGCTTTTAATATGACTATCAAAATGACATTAGCATTTGCATGCAAGGTAGCCAAAGACAAAACCGATACACTCTAGCTGTAGAAAGCTTTTTCTGAACACTGTAAATACAAAAATGGTGCATTTGGAGAAAGAGGGGAGTAAAAAAAGGGTTAAACCATAGATTCAGAAGAAGAATGACATTAACATGAAAATATTCCAGAATAAATTTCTAGTAAGTTAGGATACTGAAATGTTTTTCTCTTCTGTTTGATTACAAACTGCAGTAATTTTAGCTTCCACTGAGGGTTGTACTTTCTTTTCTTTTTGCTGCTTCAGATATTCACAGGATTTTTTCTGGAATTTTACTTAGAATGCTTACCTCAATACCGGCTTTATTTTAAAACAAAATATATATATTTATATATCTGTTTGCTACTGAAGCTAGATGACACTTCCTAATTACAAAATTAGCTCCATTCCTTTCAATTTACTACATTTTATAATATTCTGCATACAAAAATACCCATTTGAATAAACAATTTATGGTCACCTGGCAAAACTAATGTCTTTTTTCCCTTTGTTTCAGTTACTTCTTTCTTAAAATCTTCTGTACTGCTAAGATTATTACAGTGTGTTCCTCTTGAACAGATTAAACACTTCCTTGACAAAAACCATGTTAAGTTAAAAATAAAAACTATGTTTCAGCAAGTTTTACTATCATTTCCATTGATGTCAGTGGCAAGGGTTTTGCTGAATTTATGAAAAAAAAATTGAAAATCATAACCATAAAGTGAAAGTGTTTTCAGTACTGCCAATCTTTCTCTTTGACAAGGACAAATCTTTACATAATCAGAATCATCAGAACACTAATAGAAAAATCCCTATGAAACTTGATAAATCAACTCAAGAGCTTATTATATGGCAGACCATCTGCTAAAACCTCATTTGCTTTCAGCTTTAAAATAGGCAGAAGTATCTGTCTGTGCAGTCCTTTACTGCTAAGCCACATTGACTTCAGTGGTATCAATGTTGTCTAACGGGAAGTGGTGAAGAAAAACTCTGGAAATTCTATATCAAACAAACTGAAGGGAGTGTCTTCTCCAGTTTGTAGGCAGCCTGCCACATGGTTATAAATGACATGAAAGTTTCAGGTGTGAGAGCAAAAAAGTATCTGCTACTCCAAACATTATCCTCCTGAATTCTCCTTCTCTCCCTTTTCCACATCTCAAACATAAAAGCCTAACCAAGTCTCTGGCTTCCTGCTGTCAAATATAAAACGATTTTGCATGTTGTTATTTGAGACTTCTGCTGGACAATGATAAGCTGAAAATGTAGGGATCTCGCAAATGCAGTAAGTATTTTTTAAAGCTCTATAATAATTGATAATGTAACAACATAAATTGATTTCAACTCATGTATTTTATAAATAAGAGAGCACATGCTTGTGGAAGACTACTAAGAATATGAAGACAGAGTTCTGATTGGATGGCAGTTTTACATCTGAGTGACTATGTGGCTTCCTCATTTCTTTGTGTCTCTGATCCCTTCCAAGAGCAGAAGAGGAGCTCAGCAGCTCATGGCGCACTAGGTCAGAGTCACCTCAAATTCTATGTTCCCTTCACAGTGAGTGTACAAAGTCATCCATTCATCAACGTGAAGAGCTCACCAATAACAGCTTAAAATGCCATCCATGCTCTTTAAGGACCTTACAGTACCCAGGAAAAAAAGCTCTGAACAGCCCCTCAAATCTCAGATGCACAGTGGAGAATGGCTTTTTGCTGGAGCCCACAGGAGCATGGCAGCACCTGTTATCTAAACCTACTCAAGTTTATTCCAAAATTAGCTGCTTCTCAAAGGCAGTTTTGCTGAATAATCCCATGCCTAAATGGTATTTTAACTGAGTGATAAAATATTAACTGGTAAGGAGTATGAGGAAGAATGCAGAGAAAGATCATTGTTTTATGTCTTTTGTACCAATTTTGGACTCTTGTTAGGCTTTATTCTCATTTTACAAGGCAAACATATAGGCTCAACCAATTCTGTTCAGTCATTTTTTTGGGAAGTTATCCTGAAATCTATATTGGTTTTGGAATTGAGCCCCTGCAGAGTAGAATAAAGTTGACACATTTTTGGTATAAATCTTAAAACAATAATTATGACGTTTTAATTAAGGCCAGACACAGTACTTTTGCCTATTTAACTATGCCAGTAGCACCAGCTCAGGTTACAATAACGAAATAATAATAATACTCTCCTATAATGCAGAGGCAAAACTGGGGCACAATAGTCTTTGAGTGTATTCTTTGAAATGATGGAGACATGATCAGCTGCAATATAATGAATGAACTCCATCAGTTCCACTAGGTGTACAAGAGAGGCATTTTTAAGGTAAACAATGCCTGCTGTTGCTTTTTCTTCATGTCTCAGCTTTCTCCTCAACCCACTAGGTTTTCTGGTCTGCTTTCCTGTAAATTTGAGTATTCAGGAACAACTGACACAGCCTCCATCAGCCATCCTGTATCCCTTACTCACAGTCATAAACTAAATAAGACCCTGAAAGTTTAAGCACCAATAGAAACAATCTTTGCTCAGCTGCTTAACCACAGTGACAGCAGCAAGTTCTCAGACAAAAGACACCAACATCACCAACACAACATATTTCATAGGTGTAAAATTTTTCAGTTGTAGATCATTTTCTTCAATGGCAAAAAATTTAAACTGATACTGCTGATATAACTGTATTTTCTCGGTTTTTGTTGACAGCAGTTTGACTTATAAATTGCACCTTACCGCACCCCTGCTCAGCACAGCTATATTGACAGTGTTTATGGTACAGATGTAGTCTTTAGTTTCTGGTCCAAACTGGAAACTCTTTGCTCTGTTCCAACTGTGAACCTGACTCTAAAATTAGATGAAGCTCATTAGCCAGTTTCCGTCAAGACAAAAATAAACCAAGAGAAACCATCAGGTGATCAATCCAATCTGCTATCAAAATGTGGCTGGTATAATCCCAGTGTTGTTGGAGACCTGAACTCTACTTTTACAATGTGTTTGCAAGTACTGCAATCAGTTTTAGTTTTCTTTACTGCATGTTTATCTTGACCCAGTGTTGATAAGCAGACTCTTGTGCAGAAAAAAAAAAAAAAAAGAAAAAGAAAAAGAAAAAGAAAAGAGGAAAATAATTCTTTAAAATCTAGGTTGCTTTAATATGTATTTCAGAGAGAAACAGAATATAATATGCTGAGTTATGAATACCTGGCCGGAGTCCAACTGGCTATTAACCTATTAGTTTACCAGGCAAGAAATGAGGGAAAAAAATCCCAACCCTAAAAGAAAAAAAAAAAAAATCAGCAGTTCAAGAATATATGTTCTATGAACTGTCAGGTGTAAGAGAGTTGTGATGTATTTTAAACAAAGAGCTTAAATTAGGCTCCCAGTTGAAATCTTTGGGAATTTTTTTATCAGGCTTAAAGTTGTTGCAATAATAAACATTCTTGTCTGTTGGTTTCTGTGTGCACAAGACACGTTTTGAATAGCTCTTTTAAAGTGAGATTGATAGGTCAGGACATGTCTCCCTTGTTACTACATAAATGGGCCATGAGGGCATTTCAAAACTCTTACTGAAAGCCTGCATAGGAGAACCCATTCTAGCACAGCTCATCTTAGTGAATTCCAGTTCACAGAAGGAAGGACAACAGATATTACAAATCCATACAATTTAAGTAAATTTTTTAGCTAGTAAGGCTTGCAAATAGGATATGACTAGGAAATAATTGAACGTAAGAATATCATACTTTTAACAGCATGGTGTGCCAGAAGCAAGAAAACGGTATCTTAATGTCATCAGATTACTTAAAACACATTATTTTCCAGCTCTGCCTCTGAACTGCAAAACTTCAGGAAATTATTTTTCTACTCCATGGACATAAGTACAAACATATTCTTTGTGTCAAATGTATTTAGACTACGTTTTTGGAAAGACAAGAACCTTATCATGTGCTGAACAATCTTTCAAACTGCAGAATTTCACCAAGAACCTCGCTTATAACCTGACTTGATAACGCAAAGAAGCAATAAAGTTACAAACAACAGGTAAGACAATTTGGTAAAGAGCTGTTGCAACCCTGGGGTAATGAAATGAACACATTATAACAAATGGGGACAACGATTATATGCAACTGATTCATTATCACAAGGTTTGCTGCATTTCTAAGAATATGTCATCTGTGACATGCTGTGGTTAAATTTCAATCTGTAAGAGTAATCTAAACTGTAATTACAATCGCTATCTATTTTTGTCCATAAAGTGTTCCACAAAACCATCCTATCCTAAAGAACAACATAATTATCATTAATCTGTAAGTAATTAATAGTGGTATATAAACAGAAAAATGAAGAAACATTGTGAAAACAGCAGCAGAAAAATCTGCTACCAGGTCTTGTATAAGAATGCAGCTCCTTGGCATGAGCTTAGCTCTGTGGCTGCTGCTGAAGTCAACTAAAAAAATCTAACTTTTAAAAATCTCTCCCCTGGGTTCATGGGTTGTGCAGACTTAGATTCAGACTTCTACAAGTTACTTCAAAAATTAAAAAACGTCCAAAGGTGGGTGTGTTTTTGTTTTTGTTTTGTTTTTGTTTATAAGGGAGGAAAGAAATTAAAAATAATGTGCCAGAAACCACAAAAACACATAAACTATGTAACATTTCTTTCAAGCTGATGGCATGCAATTGAAGTACCGCTTAATCATTTTGGCAGCTCGGGACAAGGAATATCTGTGAATAACAGCTATGTAAGGACAGGTATCCAGGGTCTCTTATAAAGTTACTGAATTTATAGAACCTTCACTCTTCTAATTCAGAGTCTAATAAACATATTGTAGAAAAATACACTCAAATAATCGACAGTAAGGGAGACAGATTTCAATGAGCAAAGACAGTCCAGGCCCAAGAAATCATCACTTTTCTTCTAAGGCTTGTCAAAGTTTTGAGGTCATAAAGCCATGAAGAAGGGCTGTTCTGTTTTTCTAGCCATGAAATCTCCACATTAGTTCTTTCAAAAGGAAATTATTTCTGATCATGACATAAGCTTAACCTGCCATCAATATCGTCCATACAAGGTTTTGTATGGAGCAGGAACTTGGTTTTCAGATTCTGTAGATGTTAACGTGTTATATCAATAAATCCATACTAGCTAATTTTGTAGTTCTCATCCAGACAAAACACAACAAAAGCTGAAGGGAGCAACACCCAAGTAAAAGCTAAAGGACTTGGCAACTTTAGCCTTACTTTCTTTTCCACTTGAAAAACCAAGGCAAACAGGTTTTATTTGATTCTGTGCATGCTGTGGGAAGGAACAAGGAAAGAAATGGGAAGAAAAGAAATAAAGTTTAAGGAAATAATTATCCTTATCCTTCCTTCCTGGGTTAATACTATGCAAAATCCTACACTACACTACACATCCAGAGAATCAGTGCTAAAGGTGAGGGTGAAGTTCCTGGGAGACTTCAGGATACCCAAGTAGTTAGGAGGTTTCCTATGAAATTCGTTCCTTACCTGCTACAGTGATGAAACTGGAGTCTCACCGGTCCTTGTTCAATACCAGAGTAAGGTACAAGTGTGCACTTCCCAAAGCACAGCCAAACATTCCTGTGCCTGCTGGGCAGAAGTATGAGCTTGAGACTACATTTTATTGCAAAACAAAGTAGAAGTCTGGTATTGGTCTGCCACTGCTGGTTTAATAATCTTCAGTGTTAAAATAAAATTGAGATCTTTCTTTCAAATGAATTTCAAGGAAGAGGTTTTCTGAACATGAAATAGCTAATCAAGAAGAAAATATGTTTAGTAATTTAGAAAATGGTAAGTTTTACTGCAAGATGTATAATACCGGTGATTTATTAAGGAATATAATTCTCATGATTGTAGTGCTATATTATTCTTACATAGTCAGGCAATCTGTA